>CAHIKZ030004489.1:4867500-4952500 GCA_903632075.3 Acanthosepion pharaonis | reverse complement strand
AACATTAATGAAGAGCAGAAAGAGAAGATAATAAGCAGGTTGATAGTGATTGAATTTAAATTTTTGCAGATTAAAGTTGGCTGGAAAGCATGGAACCAAAAGGAAGTTTCACAAGCCAGAAGTGTGAGAGAAGAAACTGTAAGCATAGAACTTACAGTTACATCTAGCCAGCCCAACACTAAATTGATGAGATCTTGATGCCAATCTAGTGCTGTGCTTAAATTAAAAAATTCTAGCTTCCATAGCAAAGAGCTCAGTTGCACAATTACCATGAAAGTATTTATCGAAAAAACATAGACAGGCAACCTTAAAGTGGTGGGAAAGTGACAGAAGCAAAGTTGCTAGATCAGGACCAATAATATTGCAGATTCTTCTTTGGATTTTATCAAGAAGCTCAAGGTAAATAGCAGGGCACTGGACCATATGTGTCAGCAATATTCTAAGCAATACTATTTTTTAGTCATCAGTGAATATGCTTCTCCCAAAACTGGCAGATTCTTTGACAAATATAATGTCTTATAGGTGAATTTGGTACACTTGTGATACAATCTTCTAAAAAAAGAAAATTTGAATTCACTCATTCATTGAGAAGAGATAGGAACTTAACTCTAAGAATAATAGATATTGTGATTTGAAACACTTGTACTTTTATTAGTCAACATCTTAAACTCTAGGTATAATTTTTTTATATTATTGCATTCAACTAGCATATTCATGGCATGTAAGACTTCCTCTCTTGGCAATAACATTTAAAAAATTTTGGAATTAATCTAGGTGCAAGTACAGGTAGTATTATCGCATTGTCTGCAGGGGGACTTTTCATAATGTCCACTAGGTGGCATTGTATAAAGCAATATGGAATGGCACAAATCATCTCTTCTTAGCTCTTTATGCACAAGATGATGTAATGACAAGACATGTCTCTTTTCCCTCCTTAGTCCCTGAAATATATGTTGCATCATATACGACAAGATACTAAGCTTCACTATTTACATTATTCGGACTATTGTCCTCATCTTTGTTGCAATATTTATCACAACATTTTGGAAATTGTATGCTCTGGCCTTCTTCAGGTGGCTGGAATGTCAAACTGAACCCTTTATTTCACTCAATGGGGTAGACTGTGATAACACAGTGGATAAAGGTGTTCAATACCTGGTTCAGGCAGTGGAGAACTTGGAGAGGGGAATTAACAGGAGATAACTGATAACTGACATCCATTAGACATGGCATATGGAATTAGAACAGTCTACCCCAGCAAGCAAAATAAAGGGTTCAGTTCAACATTCCAATCACCTGAAGAAGGCCAGAGCGTACAACGGCCGAAACATTGTGATAAATATGGCAACAAAGATGAGGACAATAGTCGAAATAATGTAAATAGTGTACATAATACCTCATCTCAGAAATATAGACAGATACTAAGCTTCATGTGATGACAATAATATCTCCACTACAATGAATATATATATTGGAGAGAGATATGAAATATCTGTTTTGAATTAGTCAATACCATTACAGTGTACAGTAACTGGTTAAACATTAGTCTGTCAAGTACCTCACTTTTGCATATAAGACCCAAGATAATAAAATCATGGTATGCTTATTAATTGTTTTTGCTAACAGAGTCATTACATTGAAAAGTAATTGAATTTAAGATGATGAAAGTAAATACTAGTCAAAAATTGATAATAATGGTTAACTGTTTCATCTAATAAAAAATGAAGACGAAAGTAAATACTAGTCAAAAATGAGTAATAATGGTTGACACTAAAAAAAGAATGAAAGTAAATACTAGTCAAAAATTAATAATAATGGCTGACTGCTTCATCTAATAAAAAATGAAGATGAAAGTAAATACTAGTGAAAAATTAATAATAGTTGACAATAATTCATGTAATGAAAGTAGATACTAGTGAAAATTTAATAATAATGGCTGACAATGCTTCATCTAATAAAAAAATGAAGATGAAAGTAAATACTAGTCAAAAATTAATAACGTTTGTCAATGCCATGTATAATAAAGACAATATCACAACTAATACTGTCAGTTTTCATTTTGTTTCAATATTTTATGTTATAATTATATTTTAAAATTTTGTTTTCATATTTCTTTTTAGTTAATAAATTTTATTCTATCTGATTTTGATTTATTCTTTAATTCTTTCTGCTCTCTTATTTGGTTGGTTCAAACTAGGTGTCACTAAAAATGACACTTTGTCCATTTTGTTTGGGAATTCATTCACAAAGTAGGAATCCAGTTGTGTATATGCCTCATCACAGATTGCAAAGCAATTGCACCATTTTTCAGAAAGACCTGCTGTTGACTGAGAAGCAAAAGGAGCCCCTTTCACAAAAATTAAATAACTAAACAAACAAAATAATTGGAAAAAGAGATAAGATAAAAAACTGAAAAACCCAGTTACTAGAAATGGCAACCCATTTGAGCAAATCAGGTGTGGTATTGGTAAGCACTGGAGCCTAAAATGCAATGCATCTCACTTGGTAAACATGGAGAAGAGGGAAAAAATGTTCAAGAGACAAGAGAAAAATAAGGTAATGAAGTGAGTGATTAAAACATAAGAATTTATCATAGATTATCCTTCAGAAAATAATTGTAAAATTAAATTAATCACTTTTTGAGCCATAATTTTATAAGATTTTGCCAAATTTTGACTATTTTTAAAATCCTCTAATGCCACATATGATCCAGTGCTCCTGCACTATGTCAAGAGATTCTTGATAAAATCTAAAGAATCAGCAATATTATTGGTCCTGACATAGCATCTTGGCTTTAGTCACTTTTCAGCTACCTTAAAGTTGGTTCCCAGTACCATTTACTTTCATGGTAATTGTTCTGATAAGCTCTTTGCTATGTCCCTAGACTTTATGAATTTAAGTGCAGTACTAGATTAGGAATAAGGTTTACAGTTGAATAGGCTAGATGTAACTGTCAGTTCTTTGTTAACAGTTTATTTTCTTGCACTTCTCACTTGTGGAACTCTCTTCTGGCTTCTTGCTTTCAAGACAAATTTCTTCTTTTAATATTTATATGCAGTGTCAATCATTATCTACTGTGTTACTGATTACTTTTCTGTTGTCCTCTCTCCTCAATAATTCTTATGTTTTCCAATTCTCTCAGACCTTTGTCTTAGTGGCCATACTGTCTTACATGGGGTGAATTTGATTTTTTTAAAATTCCCAATTACTAGCAGGATTTTTACGGCTGATAACAAATAGTATTATTCTATATCTTATGACTCCTCTTTTCCTGACCCTTTCTCAGTTTCTTCTCATTTCCTCCTCTTATTATTGTTGACCCCTATATTTACCAAAATGTTATACAGATGTGGATTAGTTTCACATATGAAAAAGGAAAAAAAATGAACAAATTTTTTCTAGTGTGACCTCTTTTTTATCCTTCTTTTGCTCTATCTCTTCATAAAGAATTTTTCTGTATCACAATTTTTACATCTTTCTGTTCTCATGCATCCTTCAATTTTGTACCCATTGTTTTGGGATATACCCATTCCTTCCTTCTCTCTTTATTTATATATTTTTATTTTCTTTTCACTTGAAGTCCTGGGTATGATGATAAACTACATCAGGCAGCAAGATTGGAGGTTTTTAAGAAGCATCACCCTCTTAATTATTGTTCCCAAGTCTGGAGATAATAATGGTATAGTGATACAAGTCCTACTAATTAACTCATAGCTGCAGGGAGAAGAGCTAGATTCATACATTTCCCAAGAGTATTTGAGCATAAGTGAATATGATGAACCCTTCTGAAATTGGAAATTAATAATACCAAGTCATTATTCATTACACCACCTGCACATCAAAGCTTATACCATCTGTATTCCCAAGTGGTCACCCATCTAGTTACTGACCAGGCTTGATGTTACTAAAATAATACATGGATCATAAGTAAATGAACGGTGTTTCAAATGAATAATATGGTCATAAAAATAAGACAAGACTTTTAAATGGATACATGACATAAAAAGAACCTTAAATGGATACATGAAATAAAAAGACCTTAAATAATACAAATTTGTGATACTTTAATAATATAGTAGAGCCATAAACATATTTTAGACGGATACATGAAATAAGTAAAAAGACCTTAAATGGATACATGAAATAAGTAAAGAGACCTTAAATGGATACATGAAATAAGTAAAAAGACCTTAAATGGATACATGAAATAAGTAAAGAGACCTTAAATAGATACATGAAATAAGTAAAAGAGACTTTAGATGGATACATGAAATAAAAGAGACTTTTAAGAAAAAGACTTTAGATGAATACATGAAATAAGTAAAGAGACCTTAAATGGATACATGAAATAAGTAAAGAGACCTTAAATGGATACATGAAATAAATAAAAAGACCTTAAATGGATACATGAAATAAGTAAAGAGACCTTAAATGGATAATTGAAATAAGTAAATAGACTTTAGATGGATACATGAAATAAAAGAGACTTTAAATGAATACATGAAATAAAAAAGAGACCTTAAATGGATACATGAAATAAGTAAAGAGACCTTAAATAGATACATGAAATAAGTAAAGAGACTTTAGATGGATACATGAAATAAGTAAAGAGACCTTAGATGAATACATGAAATAAGTAAAGAGACCTTAAATGGATACATGAAATAAGTAAAGAGACCTTAAATGGATACATGAAATAAGTAAAGAGACCTTAAATAGATACATGAAATAAGTAAAGAGACCTTAAATGGATACATGAAATAAGTAAAGAGACCTTAAATGGATACATGAAATAAGTAAAGAGACCTTAAATGGATAATTGAAATAAGTAAAGAGACTTTAGATGGATACATGAAATAAGTAAAGAGACTTTAGATGAATACATGAAATAAGTAAAGAGACCTTAAATGGATACATGAAATAAGTAAAGAGACCTTAAATAGATACATGAAATAAGTAAAGAGACTTTAGATGGATACATGAAATAAGTAAAGAGACTTTAGATGGATACATGAAATAAGTAAAGAGACTTTAGATGGATACATGAAATAAGTAAAGAGACCTTAAATGGATACATGAAATAAGTAAAGAGACCTTAAATGGATACATGAAATAAGTAAAGAGACCTTAAATGGATACATGAAATAAGTAAAAAAAGACCTTAAATGGATACATGAAATAAGTAAAAAGACCTTAAATGGATACATGAAATAAGTAAAGAGACCTTTAAATGGATACATGAAATAAGTAAAAGACTTTAGATGGATACATGAAATAAGTAAAGAGACCTTAGATGGATACATGAAATAAGTAAAGAGACCTTAAATGGATACATGAAATAAGTAAAGAGACCTTTAAATGGATACATGAAATAAGTAAAAATAAGAGACCTTAAATTACATGAAAATAAGAAAGAGACCTTAAAATAAGTAAAAAGTAAAGAGACCTTAAATGGATACATGAAATAAGTAAAGAGACCTTAAATGGATACATGAAATAAGTAAAGAGAAATGGATAATGAAAAAGTAAAGAGACCTTAGATGGATACATGAAATAAGTAAAAAGACCTTAAATGGATACATGAAATAAGTAAAGAGACCTTAAATGGATACATGAAATAAGTAAAGAGACTTTAATGAGACATGAAATAAGAAATGGATACAAAGAGACTGAATACATGAAATAAGTAAAGAGACCTTAAATGGATACATGAAATAAGTAAAGAGACCTTAAATGGATACATGAAATAAGTAAAAAAGACCTTAATGGATACATGAAATAAGTAAAAAGACCTTAAATGATACATGAAATAAAGAGACCTTAAATGGATACATGAAATAAGTAAAGAGACCTTAAATGGATACATGAAATAAGTAAAGAGACTTTAAATGGATACATGAAATAAGTAAAGAGACTTTAAATGGATACATGAAATAAGTAAAAGAGACCTTAAATGGATACATGAAATAAGTAAAGAGACCTTAAATGGATACATGAAATAAGTAAAGAGACCTTAAATGGATACATGAAATAAGTAAAGAGACCTTAAATGGATACATGAAATAAGTAAAAGAGACCTTAAATGGATACATGAAATAAGTAAAAGACCTTAAATGGATACATGAAATAAGTAAAGAGACTTTAAATGGATACATGAAATAAGTAAAAGACTTTAGATGGATACATGAAATAAGTAAAAGAGACTTTAGATGAATACATGAAATAAGTAAAGAGACCTTAAATGGATACATGAAATAAGTAAAAGAGACCTTAAATGGATACATGAAATAAGTAAAGAGACTTTAAATGGATACATGAAATAAGTAAAGAGACTTTAGATGAATACATGAAATGGAAGTAAATAAGAGACCTTAAATGGATACATGAAATAAGTAAAGAGACTTTAGATGGATACATGAAATAAGTAAAAGAGACTTTAAATGGATACATGAAATAAGTAAAGAGACCTTAAATGGATACATGAAATAAGTAAAGAGACCTTAAATGGATACATGAAATAAGTAAAGAGACCTTAAATGGATACATGAAATAAGTAAAGAGACTTTAAATGGATACATGAAATAAGTAAAGAGACTTTAAGGATACAAAATAAGAAAGAGACTTTAGATGAATACATGAAATAAGTAAAAGACCTTAAATGGATACATGAAATAAGTAAAGAGACCTTAAATGGATACATGAAATAAGTAAAAAAGACCTTAAATGGATACAAATGGATACATTAAATGGATAATAAATAAAAGAGACCTTAAATGGATACATGAAATAAGTAAAAGAGACCTTAAATGGATACATGAAATAAGTAAAAGACCTTAAATGGATACATTTAATAAGTAAAGAGACCTTAAATAGATACATGAAATAAGTAAAGAGACCTTAAATGGATACATGAAATAAGTAAAGAGACCTTAAATGGATACATGAAATAAGTAAAAAGACCTTAAATGGATACATGAAATAAGTAAAGAGACCTTAAATGGATACATGAAATAAGTAAAAAGACCTTAAATGGATACATGAAATAAGTAAAAAGACCTTAAATGGATACATGAAATAAGTAAAGAGACCTTAAATGGATACATGAAATAAGTAAAGAGACCTTAAATGGATACATGAAATAAGTAAAGAGACTTTAGATGGATACATGAAATAAGTAAAGAGACTTTAGATGAATACATGAAATAAGTAAAGAGACCTTAAATGGATACATGAAATAAGTAAAGAGACCTTAAATGGATACATGAAATAAGTAAAAGAGACTTAAATGGATACATGAAATAAGTAAAGAGACCTTAAATGGATACTTGAAATAAGTAAAGAGACCTTAAATGGATACATGAAATAAGTAAAGAGACTTTAGATGAATACATGAAATAAGTAAAGAGACCTTAAATGGATACATGAAATAAGTAAAGAGACCTTAAATGGATACATGAAATAAGTAAAGAGACCTTAAATGGATACATGAAATAAGTAAAGAGACCTTAAATGGATACATGAAATAAGTAAAGAGACCTTAAATGGATACATGAAATAAGTAAAGAGACCTTAAATGGATACATGAAATAAGTAAAGAGACCTTAAATGGATACATGAAATAAGTAAAGAGACCTTAAATGGATACATGAAATAAGTAAAGAGACTTTAGATGGATACATGAAATAAGTAAAGAGACCTTAAATGGATACATGAAATAAGTAAAGAGACCTTAAATGGATACATGAAATAAGTAAAGAGACCTTAAATGGATACATGAAATAAGTAAAGACTTTAAATGAATACATTAAATAAAAGAGATTAAATGGATACATAAATAAGTAAAGAGACTTTAAATGAATACATGAAATAAGTAAAATAGACTTTAAATGGATACATGAAATAAGTAAAGAGACCTAAATGGATACATGAAATAAGTAAAGAGACTTTAAATGGATACATGAAATAAGTAAAAGACCTTAAATGGATACATGAAATAAGTAAAGAGACCTTAAATGGATACATGAAATAAGTAAAGAGACTTTAGATGGATACATGAAATAGAAAGATGAATACAAAGAAAAGATTAAATGGATACATGAAAGTAAAGAAGACCTTAATGGATACAGAATACATGAAATAAGTAAAGAGACCTTTAGATGGATACATGAAATAAGTAAAGAGACCTTAAATGGATAAATAAGTAAAAGAAATATAGTGAAATAAGAAAAAGAGACTTAAATGGATACATGAAATAAGTAAAGAGACTTTAAATGGATACATGAAATAAGTAAAGAGACCTTAAATGGATACATGAAATAAGTAAAGAGACCTTAAATGGATACATGAAATAAGTAAAGAGACCTTAAATGGATACATGAAATAAGTAAAGAGACTTTAAATGGATACATGAAATAAGTAAAGAGACTTTAAATGAATACATGAAATAAGTAAAGAGATGATATACAAATAAAGATACATTAATGGATAAAAATAAGTAAAAGAGACCTTAAATGGATACATGAAATAAGTAAAGAGACCTTAAATGGATACATGAAATAAGTAAAGAGACTTTAAATGGATACATGAAAAAGTAAAGAGACCTTAAATGGATACATGAAATAAGTAAAAGAGACCTTAAATGGATACATGAAATAAGTAAAGAGACTTTAGATGGATACATGAAATAAAGTAAAGAGACTTTAGATGAATACATGAAATAAGTAAAGAGACCTTAAATGGATACATGAAATAAGTAAAGAGACCTTAAATAGATACATGAAATAAGTAAAGAGACCTTAAATGGATACATGAAATAAGTAAAGACCTTTAAATGGATACAAAATGGATACATGAAATAAATAAGTAAAGAGACTTTAGATGGATACATGAAATAAGTAAAGAGACTTTAGATGAATACATGAAATAAGTAAAGAGACCTTAAATGGATACATGAAATAAGTAAAGAGACCTTAAATGGATACATGAAATAAGTAAAGAGACCTTAAATGATACATGAAATAAGTAAAAAAGACCTTAAATGGATACATGAAATAAGTAAAGAGACCCAAATGGATACATGAAATAAGTAAAAGAGACCTTAGATGGATACATGAAATAAAAAAGAGACCTTAAATGGATACATGAAATAAGTAAAGAGACCTTAAATGGATACATGAAATAAGTAAAAGAGACCTTAAATGGATACATGAAATAAGTAAAGAGACCTTAAATGGATACATGAAATAAGTAAAGAGACCTTAAATGGATACATGAAATAAGTAAAAGACTTTAGATGGATACATGAAATAAGTAAAAAGACCTTTAATGGATACATGAAATAAGTAAAAGAGACTTTAGATGAATATACATGAAATAAGTAAAGAGACCTTAAATGGATACATGAAATAAGTAAAGAGACCTTAAATGGATACATGAAATAAGTAAAGAGACCTACATGAAATAAGAAAAAAAGAGACTTAAATGGATACATGAAATAAGTAAAGAGACTTTAAATGGATACATGAAATAAGTAAAGAGACCTTAAATGGATACATGAAATAAGTAAAGAGACCTTAAATGGATACATGAAATAAGTAAAAAGACTTTAAATGGATACATGAAATAAGTAAAAGAGACCTTAAATGGATACATGAAATAAGTAAAGAGACCTTAAATGGATACATGAAATAAGTAAAGAGACCTTTAATGGATACATGAAATAAGTAAAAGACCTAAATGGATACATGAAATAAGAAAAAAAAGACCTTAAATGGATACATGAAAATAAGTAAAGAGACCTTAAATGGATACATGAAATAAGTAAAGAGACCTTAAATGGATACATGAAATAAGTAAAGAGACCTTAAATGGATACATGAAATAAGTAAGAGACCTTAAATGGATACATGAAATAAGTAAAAGAGACCTAAAATGGATACATGATAAGGACCTTAAATGGATACATGAAATAAAAAGACCTTAAATGGATACATGAAATAAGTAAAGAGACCTTAAATGGATACATGAAATAAGTAAAGAGACCTTAATGGATACATGAAATAAGTAAAGAGACTTTAATGGATACATGAAATAAGTAAAGAGACCTTAAATGGATACATGAAATAAGTAAAGAGACCTTAAATGGATACATGAAATAAGTAAAGACCTTAAATGGATACATGAAATAAGTAAAGAGACTTTAGATGGATACATGAAATAAGTAAAAGAGACTTTAGATGGATACATGAAATAAGTAAAGAGACTTTAAATGGATACATGAAAATAAGTAAAGAGACCTTAAATGGATACATGAAATAAGTAAAGAGACTTTAGATGGATACATGAAATAAGTAAAGAGACTTTAAATGGATACATGAAATAAGTAAAGAGACTTAAATGGATACATAAAATAAGTAAAGAGACTTTAAATGGATACATGAAATAAGTAAAGAGACCTTAAATGGATACATGAAATAAGTAAAGAGACCTTAAATGGATACATGAAATAAGTAAAGAGACCTTTAAATGGATACATGAAATAAGTAAAGAGACCATGAAATAAATGGATACATGAAATAAGTAAAGAGACCTTAAATGGATACATGAAATAAAAGAAGATGGATTTTAAATGGATAAAAAATAAGTAAAAGACTTTAGATGGATACATGAAATAAGTAAAAGACCTTAAATGGATACATGAAATAAGTAAAAGAGACCTTAAATGGATACATGAAATAGTAAAGAGACTTAAATGGATACATGAAATAAGTAAAGAGACCTTAAATGGATACATGAAATAAGTAAAAAAGACCTTAAATGGATACATGAAATAAGTAAAGAGACTTTAAATGGATACATGAAATAAGTAAAGAGACCTTAAATGGATACATGAAATAAGTAAAGACCTAAATACATGAGACTTTAGATGGATACATGAAATAAGTAAAGAGACTTTAAATGGATACATGAAATAAGTAAAGAGACCTAAAGAGATACATTTAGACCTGAATACATGAAATAAGTAAAGAGACTTAAATGGATACATGAAAAAGTAAAAAGACTTTGGATAATGGATACATGAAATAAGTAAAAGAGACCTTAAATGAATACATGAAATAAGTAAAGAGACCTTAAATGGATACATGAAATAAGTAAAGAGACTTTAGATGGATACATGAAATAAGTAAAGAGACTTAAATGGATACATGAAATAAGTAAAGAGACCTTAAATGGATACATGAAATAAGTAAAGAGACCTTAAATGGATACATGAAATAAGTAAAGAGACTTTAGATGGATACATGAAATAAGTAAAGAGACCTTAAATGGATACATGAAATAAGTAAAAAAAGAACTTTAATGATAAAAATAAGAGACCTTAAATGGATACATGAAATAAGTAAAGAGACCTTAAATGGATACATGAAATAAGTAAAAGAGACTTTAGATGGATACATGAAATAAGTAAAGAGACCTTAAATGGATACATGAAATAAGTAAAGAGACCTTAAATGGATACATGAAATAAGTAAAGAGACCTTAAATGGATACATGAAATAAGAAAGAGACCTTAGATGGATACATGAAATAAGTAAAGAGAGACTTTAATGGATACATGAAAAGTAAAGTAAAGAGACCTTAAATGGATACAAATGGAAAAATAAGTAAAAAGACCTTAAATGGATACATGAAATAAGTAAAGAGACCTTAAATAGATACATGAAATAAGTAAAGAGACCTTAAATGGATACATGAAATAAGTAAAGAGACCTTAAATGGATACATGAAATAAGTAAAAAGACCTTAAATGGATACATGAAATAAGAAAGAGACTTAAATAGATACATGAAATAAGTAAAGAGACCTTAAATGGATACATGAAATAAGTAAAGAGACCTTAAATGGATACATGGAAAAATTAAATGGATACAAAAATAAGAAGAGACCTTAATGGATACATGAAATAAGTAAAGAGACCTTAAATGGATACATGAAATAAGTAAAGAGACTTTAGATGGATACATGAAATAAGTAAAGAGACCTTAAATGGATACATGAAATAAGTAAAGAGACCTTAATGGATACATGAAATAAGTAAAGAGACCTTAAATGGATACATGAAATAAGTAAAGAGACCTTAAATGGATACATGAAATAAGTAAAAAGACCTTAAATGGATACATGAAATAAGTAAAGAGACCTTAAATGGATACATGAAATAAGTAAAGAGACCTTAAATGGATACATGAAATAAGTAAAAAAGAGACCTTTAATGGATACATGAAATAAGTAAAGAGACCTTAAATGGATACATGAAATAAGTAAAGAGACCCTAAATGGATAATAAAATAAATAAAGAGACCTTAAATGGATACATGAAATAAGTAAAGAGACTTTAGATGGATACATGAAATAAGTAAAGAGACTTTAAATGGATACATGAAATAAGTAAAGAGACCTTAAATGGATACATGAAATAAGTAAAGAGACCTTAAATGGATACATGAAATAAGTAAAGAGACCTTAAATGGATACATGAAATAAGTAAAGAGAATTTTAATGGATACATGAAATAAGTAAAGAGACTTTAGATGAAATAAGTAAAGAGAAAATAAATAAAGAGACCTTAAATGGATACATGAAATAAGTAAAGAGACTTTAGATGGATACATAAATAAGTAAAAGAGACTTTAAATGGATATGAAATAAGAAAGAGACTTTAATGGATACATGAAATGGAAAGAGACTTTTAATGAAAATAAGTAAAGAGACTTTAAATGGATACATGAAATAAGTAAAGAGACCTTTAAATGGATACATGAAATAAGTAAAGAGACCTTAAATGGATACATGAAATAAGTAAAGAGACCTTAAATGGATACATGAAATAAGTAAAGAGACCTTAAATGGATACATGAAATAAGTAAAGAGACCTTAAATGGATACATGAAATAAGTAAAGAGACCTTAAATGGATACATGAAATAAGTAAAGAGACTTTAAATGGATACATGAAATAAGTAAAGAGACTTAAATGGATACATGAAATAAGTAAAGAGACCTTAAATGGATACATGAAATAAGTAAAGAGACCTTAGATGGATACATGAAATAAGTAAAGAGACTTTAGATGGATACATGAAATAAGTAAAGAGACCTTAAATGGATACATGAAATAAGTAAAGAGACTTTAGATGATACATGAAATAAGTAAAGAGACCTTAAATGGATACATGAAATAAGTAAAGAGACCTTAAATGAATACATGAAATAAGTAAAGAGACCTTAAATGGATACATGAAATAAGTAAAGAGACCTTAGATGGATACATGAAATAAGTAAAGAGACTTTAATGGATACATGAAATAAGTGACCTTAAATGGATACATAGTTGCTAAGAGACTTTAGATGGATGCATGAAATAAGTAAAGAGACTTTAGATGAATACATGAAATAAGTAAAGAGACCTTAAAATGGATACATGAAATAAAAGAGACCTTAAATAGATACATGAAATAAGTAAAAAGACCTTAATGGATACATGAAATAAGTAAAGAGACTTTAGATGGATACATGAAAATAAGTAAAGAGACCTTTAATGGATACATGAAATAAGTAAAGAGACTTAAATGAATACATGAAATAAGTAAAGAGACCTTAAATGGATACAAGAAATAAGAAGAGACCTAAATGGATACATGAAAAAGTAAAGAGACCTTTAATGGATACATGAAATAAGTAGAGACTTTAGATGAATACATGAAATAAAAAGAGACTAATGAATACATGAAATAAGAAAGAGACCTTAAATGGATACATGAAATAAGTAAAAGAGACCTTAAATGGATACATGAAATAAGTAAAGAGACCTTAAATGGATACATGAAATAAGAAGAGATACATTAATGAAGATACATGAAATAAATGAAAGAGACCTTAAATGGATACATGAAATAAGTAAAGATGGATACATGAAATAAGGAGACCTAAATGAACATGAAATAAGTAAAGAGACCTTAAATGGATACATGAAATAAGTGAAGAGACCTTAAATGGATATTAAATAAGTAAAGAGACTAAATGGATACATGAAATAAGTAAAGAGACCTTAAATGGATACATGAAATAAGTAAAGAGACCTTAAATGGATACATGAAATAAGTAAAGAGACTTTAATGGATACATGAAATAAGTAAAGAGACCTTAAATGAATACATGAAATAAGTAAAGAGACCTTAAATGATACATGAAATAAGTAAAAAGACTTTAAATGAATACATGAAATAAGTAAAAAGAGACCTTAAATGGATACATGAAATAAGTAAAGAGACCTTAAATGGATACATGAAATAAGTAAAGAGACCTAGATGGATATGAAAAATAAGTAAAGAGACCTTAAATGATACATGAAATAAGTAAAAGACCAAAATGGATACATGAAATAAGAAGAGAGACTTAAATAGATGGATACATGAAATAAGTAAGAGACTTTAGATGGATACATGAAATAAGTAAAGAGACTTTAAATGGATGAAATAAGTAAAAAGACCTTAAATGGATACATGAAATAAGTAAAGAGACCTTAAATGGATACACAAAAATAAGTAAAGAGACTTTAGATGGATACATGAAAATAAGTAAAAAGAGACCTTAAATGGATACATGAAATAAGTAAAGAGACCTTTAATGGATACATGAAATAAAGTAAAAAGACTTAAATGGATACATGAAATAAGTAAAGAGACCTTAAATGGATACATGAAATAAAAAAGAGACTTTAAATGGATACATGAAATAAGTAAAGAGACTTTAGATGGATACATGAAATAAAGAAATAATGGGATACATGAAATAAGAAAGAGACCTTAAATGGATACATGAAATAAGTAAAGAGACCTTTAGATGGATACATGAAATAAGTAAAGAGACCTTAGATGAATACATGAAATAAGTAAAGAGACTTTAAATGGATACATGAAATAAGTAAAGAGACTTTAGATGGATACATGAAATAAGTAAAGAGACCTTAATGGATACATGAAATAAGAAAGAGACTAAATGGATACATGAAATAAGTAAAGAGACCTTAAATGGATACATGAAATAAGTAAAGAGACTTAGATGAACATGAAATAAGTAAAGAGACCTTAAATGGATACATGAAATAAGTAAAGAGACCTTTGGATAAAGAAAGAGACTTAAATGGATACATGAAATAATAAAGGAAAGATGGATACATGAACAAAAAGACCTTTAAATGGATACATGAAATAAGTAAAGAGACCTTAAATGGATACATGAAATAAGTAAAGAGACCTTAAATGGATACATGAAATAAGAAAGAGACCTTAAATGGATACATGAAATAAGTAAAGAGACTTAAATGGATACATGAAATAAGTAAAAAGACTTTAGATGGATACATGAAATAAGTAAAGAGACCTTAAATAGATACATGAAATAAGTAAAGAGACTTTAGATGGATACATGAAATTTAGACCTTAAATGATATGAAATAAAAAGAGACCTTATAATGAAATAATAAAGAGACTTTAGATGGATACATGAAATAAGTAAAGAGACTTTAGATGGATACATGAAATAAGTAAAGAGACCTTAAATGGATACAAGAAAATAAGTAAAGAGACTTTAGATGGATACATGAAATAAGAAAAAGACCTTAAATGGATACATGAAATAAGTAAAGAGACCTTAGATGGATACATGAAATAAGTAAAGAGACTTTAGATGGATACATGAAATAAGTAAAGAGACCTTAAATGGATACATGAAATAAGTAAAGAGACCTTAAATGGATACATGAAATAAGTAAAAGACTTAGATGAATACATGAAATAAGTAAAAGAGAGACTTTAATGGATACATGAAATAAGTAAAGAGACTTTAGATGGATACATGAAATAAGTAAAGAGACTTAAATGGATACATGAAATAAGTAAAGAGACCTTAGATGAGACCATGAAATAAGTAAAGAGACTTTAGATGGATACATGAAATAAGTAAAGAGACCTTTAAATGGATACATGAAATAAGTAAAGAGACCTTAAATGGATACATGAAATAAGTAAAGAGACCTTTAGATGGATACATGAAATAAGTAAAGAGACCTTAAATAGATACATGAAATAAGTAAAGAGACTTTAGATGGATACATGAAATAAGTAAAGAGACCTTAAATGGATACATGAAATAAGTAAAGAGACCTTAAATAGATACATGAAATAAATAAAGAGACCTTAAATGGATACATGAAATAAAAAAGAGACCTAATGGATACATGAATAAGTAAGAGACTTTAGATGGATACATGAAATAAGTAAAGAGAGACCTTAGATGAATACATGAAATAAGTAAAGAGACTTTAGATGGATACATGAAATAAGTAAAGAGACCTTAAATGGATACATGAAATAAGAAAGAGATTTTAATGGATACATGAAATAAGTAAAGAGACCTTAAAATGGATACATGAAATAAAGTAAAGAGACCTTAAATAGATACATGAAATAAGTAAAGAGACTTTAGATGGATACATGAAATAAGTAAAGAGACCTTAGATGAATACATGAAATAAGTAAAAGAGACTTTAGATGGATACATGAAATAAGTAAAGAGACCTTAAATGGATACATGAAATAAGAAGAGACTTTAAATGGATACATGAATAAGTAAAAGACCTTAAATGGATACATGAAATAAGTAAAGAGACCTTAAATGGATACATGAAATAAGTAAAGAGACTTTAGATGGATACATGAAATAAGTAAAGAGACTTTAGATGAATACATGAAATAAGAAAGAGACCTTAAATGGATACATGAAATAAGAAGAGACCTTAAATGGATACATGAAATAAGAAAGAGACTTTTAGATGGATACATGAAATAAGTAAAGAGACCAAATGGATACATGAAATAAGTAAAGAGACTTAAATGGATACATGAAATAAGTAAAGAGACTTAAATGGATACATGAAATAAGTAAAGAGACCTTAAATGAATACATGAAATAAGTAAAGAGACCTTAAATGATACATGAAAAAAAGAAGACAAATGGATACATGAAATAAGTAAAGAGACTTTTGATGGAACATGAAATAAGAAGAGACTTTAAAATAGAAAATAAGTAAGAGACTTAAATGAATACATGAAATAAGTAAAGAGACCTTAAATAGATACATGAAATAAGTAAAGAGACTTAAATGGATCCAAACAAGTAAAGAGATACATGAAACGAAAATTAAAGAGACCTTAAATGGATACAGAGACTAAATAAGTAAAGAGACCTTAAAATGGATACATGAAATAAGTAAAAAAGACCCTTTAAATGGATACATGAAATAAGTAAAAGAGACCTTAATGATACATGAAATAAGTAAAAGACCTTTAAATGGATACATGAAATAAGAAAAGAGACTTAAATGGATACATGAAATAAGTTTAGAAGAGACCTTTAATGAATACATGAAATAAGTAAAGAGACCTTTTAAATGATACATAAAATAAGTAAAGAGACCTTAAATGGATACATGAAATAAGTAAAGAGACTTTAATGGATACATGAAATAAGTAAAGAGACTTAGATGAATACATGAAATAAGTAAAGAGACCTTAAATGGATAAGCATGAAATAAGTAAAGAGACCTTAAATAGATACATGAAATAAGTAAAGAGACCTTAAATGGATACATGAAATAAGTAAAGGACTTTGGATACATGAAATAAGTAAAAAGACCTAAATGATACATAAATAAAAAGAGACCTTAAATGGATACATGAAATAAGTAAAGAGACTTTAGATGGATACATGAAATAAGTAAAGAGACCTTAGATGAATACATGAAATAAAGAAGAATTTAAATGGATACATGAAATAAAAAAGATACATGAAATAATAAAAAACCCTAAATGGATACATGAAATAAGTAAAAAGACTTAAATGGATACATGAAATAAGTAAAGAGACTTTAGATGGATACATGAAATAAGTAAAGAGACTTTAGATGAATACATGAAATAAGCAAAGAGACCTTAAATGGATACATGAAATAAGTAAAAGACCTTAAATGGATACATGAAATAAGTAAAGAGACCTTAAATGGATACATGAAATAAGTAAAGACCTTTTTAAATGGATACATGAAATAAGAAGAGACCTTAAATGGATACATGAAATAAGTAAAAGACCTTAAATGGATACATGGAAATAAGTAAAGAGACCTTAAATGGATACATGAAATAAGAAGAGACCCTAGATGGATACATAATAAAATAAGAAGAGACCTTAGATGAATACATGAAATAAGTAAAGAGACCTTAAATGGATACATGAAATAAGTAAAAGACCTTAAATAGATACATGAAATAAGTAAAAAGACTTTAATGGATACATGAAATAAGAAAGAGACCTTTAAATGGATACATGAAATAAGTAAAGAGACCTTTAATGGATACATGAAATAATTGAAGAGACCTTTAATGGATACATGAAATAAGTAAAGAGACCTTAAATGGAGATGGAGACCTTAAAGATACATGAAATAAAAGAGACTTTAGATGGATATATGAAATAGATAGTAAAGAGACTTTAAATGGATACATGAAATAAGTAAAGAGACCTTAAAATGGATACATGAAATAAGTAAAGAGACCTTAAATAGGATACATGAAATAATTAAAGAGACCCTAGATGGATACATGAAATAAGTAAAGAGACTTTAGATGGATACATAAATAAGTAAAGAGACCTTTAATGGATACATGAAATAAGTAAAGAGACTTTAGATGGATACATGAAATAAGAAAGACCTTAAATGGATACATGAAATAAGTAAAGAGACTTTAAATGATACATGAAATAAGTAAAGAGACTTTTAATGGATACATGAAATAAGTAAAGAGACCTTAGATGGATACATGAAATAAGTAAAGAGACTTTAGATGATATACATGAAATAAGTAAAAGAGACTTTAGATGGATACATGAAATAAGTAAAAAGACTTTAGATGGATACATGAAATAAGTAAAGAGACCTTAAATGGATACATGAAATAAGTAAAAGACCTTAATGGATACATGAAATAAGAAGAGACCTTAGATGGATACATGAAATAAGTAAAGAGACTTTAGATGGATACATGAAATAAGTAAAGAGACCTTTAATGGATACATGAAATAAGTAAAGAGACCTAAATGGATACATGAAATAAGAAAAGACTTTTAGATGAATACATGAAATAAGTAAAGAGAGACCTTAAATGGATACATGAAATAAGTAAAGAGACTTTAGATGGATACATGAAATAAGTAAAGAGACCTTAAATGGATACATGAAATAAGAAGAGACCTTTAAATAGATACATGAAATAAGTAAAGAGACTTTAGATGGATACATGAAATAAGTAAAGAGACCCTTAAATGGATACATGAAATAAGTAAAGAGACCCAAATGATACATAAATAGGAAAGAGACAGATGGAATAAATAAAAAGACTTTTAGATGAATACATGAAATAAGTAAAGAGACCTTAAATAGATACATGAAATAAGTAAAGAGACTTAGATGGATACATGAAATAAGTAAAGAGAAGATGGAAAAATAGAGAGAGACCTTAAATGGATACATGAAATAAAAGAGACCTTAAATAGATACATGAAATAAGTAAAGAGACTTTTAGATGGATACATGAAATAAGTAGAGACCTTAGATGAATACATGAAATAAGTAAAGAGACTTTAGATGGATACATGAAATAAGTAAAGAGACCTTAAATGGATACATGAAATAAGTAAAGAGAGACTTAATGGATACATGAAATAAGTAAAGAGACCTTAAATGGATACATGAAATAAGTAAAGAGACTTTAGATGGATACATGAAATAAGTGAAGAGACTTTAGATGGATACATGAAATGGAGACATGAATATACATAAGTAAAGAGACCTTAAAATGGATACATGAAATAAGTAAAGACTTTAAATGGATACATGAAATAAGTAAAAGAGACTTTAGATGGATACATGAAATAAGTAAAGAGACTTTAAATGGATACATGAAATAAGTAAAGAGACCTTAAATGGATACATGAAATAAGTAAAGAGACCTTAAATGGATACATGAAATAAGTAAAAGACCTTAAATGGATACATGAAATAAGTAAAGAGACTTTAAATGAATACATGAAATAAGTAAAAGAGACCTTAGATGGATACATGAAATAAGTAAAGAGACCTTAAATGAATACATGAAATAAGTAAAGAGACCTTAAATGGATACATGAAATAAGTAAAAAGACCTTTAAATGGATACATGAAATAAGTAAAGAGACCTAAATGGATACATGAAATAAGTAAAGAGACCTTTAGATGGATACATGAAATAAGTAAAGAGACTTTTAGATGGATACATGAAATAAGTAAAGAGACCTAAATGGATACATGAAATAAGTAAAAGACCTTAAATGGATACATGAAATAAGTAAAGAGACCTTAAATGGATACATGAAATAAGTAAAGAGACTTTAGATGGATACATGAAATAAGTAAAGAGACCTTTAGATGATACATGAAATAAGTAAAGAGACCTTAAATGGATACATGAAATAAGTAAAAGAGACCTTAAATGGATACATGAAATAAGTAAAGAGACCTTAATGGATACATGAAATAAGTAAAGAGACTTTAGATGGATACATGAAATAAGTAAAGAGACCTTAAATGGATACATGAAATAAGTAAAGAGACCTTAAATGGATACATGAAATAAGTAAAGAGACTTTAGATGAATACATGAAATAAGTAAAGAGACCTTTAAATGGATACATGAAATAAGTAAAGAGACCTTAAATGGATACATGAAATAAGAAAGAGACTTTAGATGAATACATGAAATAAGTAAAAGAGACTTTAAATGGATACATGAAATAAATAAAGAGACCTTTAAATGGATACATGAAATAAGTAAAAAGATGGATACATGAAATGGAGACCTTAAAATGGATACAAAAATAAGTAAAGAGACCTTAAATGGCATATTTTGAAATAAAAGTAAAGAGACTTTAGATGAATACGAAATGTTAAAGAGACTTTAGATGATACATGAACAGCAAAGAGGACCTAAATGGATACATGAACAAGTAAAGAGACCTTAAATGGATACATGAAATAAGTAAAGAGACCTTAGATGAATGAAATAAGTAAAGAGACTTTATGGAAAAATAAGTAAAAAGAGACCTGGATAAAAATAAGGAGACCTTAAATAGATACATGAAATAAGTAAAGAGACCTTAAATGGATACAAATAATCAAAGACTTTAAATGGAGATAAAAAAGAAGGACAGCAAATGGATACATGAAATAAGTAAAGAGACTGTAAATGGATACATGAAATAGAAAGTAAAGAGACCTTAAATGATACATGAAAATAAGTAAAGAGACCTTAAATGGAATACATGAAATAAGTAAAGAGACTTTAGATGGATACATGAAATAAATAAAGAGACCTTAGATGGATACATGAAATAAGTAAAGAGACCTTAAATGGATACATGAAATAAGTAAAGAGACCTTAAATAGATACATGAAATAAAGAGACTAGATACATGAAATAAGTAAAGAGACCTTAGATGGATACATGAAATAAGTAAAAGAGACCTGGATAGAAATAAGAAAAAGAGACCTAAATGGATACATGAAATAAGTAAAGACCTTTAATGGATACATGAAATAAGTAAAGAGACCTTAAATAGATACATGAAATAAGTAAAGAGACCTTAAATAGATACATGAAATAAGTAAAGAGACTTTAAATGGATAATACGAAAAAGTAAAAAGACCTTAAATGGATACATGAAATAAGTAAAGAGACTTTGGATAGATGAAATAAATATACATGAAATAAGTAAAGAGACTTTAGATGGATACATGAAATAAGTAAAGAGACCTAAATAAAATTTAGATGGATATGAAAATAAGTAAAGAGACCTTAAATAGATACATGAAATAAGTAAAAGACCTTAAAATGGATACATGAAATAAGTAAAGAGACCAAATAGGATACATAAATGGATACTTGAATGGATAAGAGTAAAAGAGACTTTAGATCTTAAATGGAAGAGGATACATAGACAAACAAAGACCTAGATACATGAAATAAGTAAAGAGACCTTTAATAGATACATGAAATACATGGAACATGAAATAAGTAAAGACCTTAAATGGATACATGAAATAAGTAAAGAGACCTTAAAAGATAGATACATGAAATAAGTAAAGAGACCTTAAATGGATACATGAAATAAAAAGAGACCTTAGATGGATACATAAAATAAGTAAAGAGACCTTAAATGGATACATGAAATAAGTAAAGAGACCAGATGGAAATGAAATAAGTAAAAGAGGATTAATGGAACATGAAATAAGTAAAGAGACTTAAATACATGAAATAAGTAAAGAGACCTTAGATGAATACATGAAATAAGAAGAGACCTTAAATGCATACATGAAATAAGTAAAAATGGATAAGGAAATAAGCCTTTAAATGGATACATGAAATAAGTAAAAGACCTAAATGGATACATGAAATAAGTAAAGAGATACATTAAATGAGACCTTAGATGAATACATGAAATAAGTAAAGAAAGACCTTAAATGGATAATGAAATAAGTAAAGAGACCTTAAATGAATACATGAAATAAGTAAAGAGACCTTAAATGGATACATGAAATAAGTAAAAGACCTTAATGGATACATGAAATAAGAAGAGACCTTAAATGATACATGAAATAAGTAAAGATAAATGGATACATTAAGTAAAAAGACTTTAGATGAATACATGAAATAAGTAAAGAGACCTTAAATGGATACATGAAATAAGTAAAGAGACTTAAATGGATACATGAAATAAGGAAGAGACTTTGAAATGGAAATAAGTAAAGAGACATGAAACATGAAATAAAAGAGACTTTAAATGGATACATGAAATAAGGAAGAGACCTAGATGAATACAAATAAGAAAAGAGACCAAAATACGTGATACATGAAATAAATGGATACATGAGACCTTAAATGGATACATGAAAAAGTAAAAAAGACCTTAAAATGGATACATGAAATAAGAACATAAATGGATACATGATGGATACAAGGAAATAAGTAAAGAGACTTTTAGATGGATACATGAAATAAGTAAAGAGACCTTAAATGGATACATGAAATAAGTAAAGAGACCTTAAATAGATACATGAAATAAGTAAAAGAGACCTTAAATGGATACATGAAATAGGTAAAGAGACAACAATGGATACATGAAATAAGAAGAGACATAAATGATACATGAAATAAAGTGAAAGACTTTTAAGATGGATACATGAAATAAGTAAAGAGACCTAAAATGGATACATGAAAAATGGATACAGTAAAAAGACCTTAAATGGATAATGAAATAAGAAAAAGAGACCTAAATGGATACATGAAATAAAGAAAAGACCTTAAATGGATACATGAAATATAAAAGACTTTAATGATACATGAAATAAGTAAAGAGATACATGAAATAAGTAAATGATACATGAAATAAATAAGAGACTTTATACGGATAAATAAAGTAAAGAGACCTTAGATGAATACATGAAATAAGTAAAGAGACCTAATAAAAAAGAATGGATACATGAAATAAGTAAAAAGACCTTAAATGGATACATGAAAATAAAAAGAGACTTTAATGGATGCATGAAATAAGCAGAAGCTTAGATGGATACATGAAATAAGATAAAGAGACCTTAAATGAATACATGAAATAAGTAAAAAGACCTAAATGGATACATGAAAAGAATAAGTAGACCTTAAATAGATATATGAAATAAATAAAGAGACTTTAAATGGATACATGAAATAAGAAAGGACCCTTAAATGGATACATGAAAATAAGTAAAAGACCTTAAATGGATACATAAAATAAGTAAAAAGAGACCTTAATGGATACATAAAGAAATAAGTAAAAAAGAGACTTTTAGATGGATACATGAAATAAGTAAAGAGACATGTAAATGGATGAATACAATAAAGTAAAGAGACCTTAAATGGATACATGAAATAAGTAAAAAGACCTTAGATGGATGCATGAAATAAGTAAAAAGAACTCTTAAATGGATACATGAAATAAGTAAAAAGACCTAAATGGATTACATGAAATAGTAAGAGACTTTAGATGGATACATGAAATAAGTAAAAACATTTTAGATGAATACATGAAATAAGTAAAGAGACTTTTAATGGATACATGAAATAAAAGAAGAAGACATAAATGAATACATGAAATAAATAAAGAGACTTTTAGATGGATACATGAAATAAGTAAAGACTTTTAGATGGATACATGAAATAAGTAAAGAGACCCAATGGATACATGAAATAAGTAAAAGACTTAAATGATACATGAAATAAGTAAAGAGACCTTAAATAGATACATGAAATAAAGTAAAAGAGACTTTTAATGGATACATGAAATAAGTAAAGAGACCTTAAATGGATACATGAAATAAGTAAAGAGACTTTAGATGGATACATGAAATAAGTAAAGAGACCTTAAATAGATACATGAAATAAGAAAGAGACCATAAATGGATACAAAAATAAGTAAAAAGACCTTAAATGGATATGAAATAAAAGTAAAGAGACCCAATGGATACATAGAGACCTGGATACATGAAATAAGTAAAGAGACTTTAGATGGATATATGAAAATAAGTGAGACTTAGATGGATATGAAATAAGTAAAGGGACAACAAATGGATACATGAAACAAGTAAAGACCTTAAAATGGATACATGAAATAAGTAAAGAGACCTTAAATAGATACACAGTTAAATAGTAGACTTTAGATGGATACGTAAATAAGTAAAGACTTTAGATGGATACATGAAATAAGTAAAGAGACCGCTTAAATGGATACATAAATAAAGTAAAAAGACCTTAGATGAATTACATGAAATAAAAAAAAAGAGACATAAATGGATACATGAAACCAATAAAAGACTTTAGATGGATAAAATAAAATAAGTGACCTTAAGATGAATACATGAAATAAAATAGCAAAGAGACTTAAATGGATACATGAAATAAGTAAAGATTCTAGATGGATACACAAAGTGGTTAATGAAATAAATAAGTAAAAGACCTTAAATGGATACATGAAATAAGTAAAAGACCTTAATGGATACATGAAATAAAACAAAGACTTTAGATGGATACATGAACGCAGACTTTAGATGGATACATGAGAATAAAGTAAAAGAGACCTAAATGGATACATAAAAGCAAGTAAAGAGACCTTAAATGGATACATGAAATAAGTAAAGAGACTTTAGATGGATACATGAAATAAGTAAAAGAGACCTTAAATGGATACATAAAGAAATAAATAGATGTAAATGGAAATGAAGACTAAGGATAAAAGAAAAAGAGACTTTAATGAATACATGAAATAAGAAGAGACTTTTAGATGGATACATGAAGGAATAAAGAGACCTTAAATGGATACATAGAAATAAGTAAAGAGAAACAGAGACCTAAAGTAAAGACTGGATACATGAAATAAGTAAAGAGACCTTAAAATGGATACATGAAATAAGTAAAGAGACCTTAATGAATGAAGGAAGAGACTTATGGATAAGACAAAATAAGTAAGAATTTTAATGATACAAACAAGTAAAGAGACCTTAATAGACACATGAAATAAAGGAAGAGACTTAGATGGATAACAAAGAAGTGAAGAGACCTTAGATGAATACATGAAATAAGTAAAGAGACTTAGATGGATACATGAAATAAGAAAGAGACCTTAATGGATACACAGCTAAGTAAAGAGACCTTAAATGGATACATGAAATAAGTAAAAAGACCTTAAATGATAAGGAATAAGTAAATATCAGAGATGGATACATGAAATAAGTAGTAGATTTAGATGACACATGAAATAAGTAAAAGAGACTTAGATGAATACATGAAAGGTAAAGAGACCTTAAATGGATATACAGTCATAAAAAGACCTAAATGGATACATGAAATAAGCAAAGAGACCTTAAATAGATACACAAATAAGTAAAGACTTAGATGGATAAGGAAATAAGTAAAGACTTAGATGAATACATGAAATAAGGAAGACTAATGGACACAAAATAAGCAAAAGACCTTAAATGTATATGAAATAAGGAAGAGACCTTAAATATATATAAATAAAGTAAAGAGACTTTAGATGGATACAAGAAATACAGAGACATTCAGATGAATACATGAAATAAGTAAAGAGACCTTAAATGGATACATGAAGGCGTATATTCCGAAATGGACAGTATGAAATAAGTAAGAGACCTAAATGGACAAGCATGAAAAGTAAAGAGAATTTTAAATGACATATGAAATAAGTAAAAAGACTTTAGACATGAAATAAGTAAAGAGACTTTAGATGAATACATGAAATAAGTAAAGAATTTAAATGGATAAGCATAGTAAGTAAAGAGACTTAATGGATACATGAAATAAGTAAAGAGACTTGATGGATGGCTTAAATAAGTAAAGAGACTCAAATGATACATGAAATAAGTAAAGACTCAAATGGATATGAACAAGTAAAGTACATTTTAGATAATACATGAAATAAGTAAAGAGACCTTAGATGGATACATGAAATAAGTAAAGAGACTTTAATGGATACATGAAATAAGTAAAGAGACCTTAAATGGATACATGAAATAAGTAAAGAGACCTTAAATGATACATGAAATAAGTAAAGAGACTTTAGATGGATAAGCATGAAATAAGTAAAAGAGACCTTAGATGGATACATGAAATAAGTAAAGAGACTTTAATGATACATGAAATAAGTAAAGAGACCTTAAATGATACATGAAATAAGAAGAGACCTTAATGGATACATGAAATAAGTAAAGAGACCTTAAATGGATACATGAAAAAGTAAAGAGACCTTAAATGGATACATGAAATAAGTAAAGAGACTTTAGATGGATACATGAAATAAGTAAAGAGACTTTAAATGAATACATGAAATAAGTAAAGAGACCTTAAATGGATACATGAAATAAGTAAAGAGACCTTAGATGGATACATGAAATAAGTAAAGAACTTTAAATGGATACATGAAATAAGTAAAGATGGATACATGAAGTTAAATGGATACATGAAATAAGTAAAGAGACCTTAAATGGATACATGAAATAAGTAAAGAGACCTTTAAATGGATACATGAAATAAAAAGAGACCTTAAATGGATACATGAAATAAGTAAAGAGACCTTAAATGGATACATGAAATAAGTAAAGAGACCTTAAATGGATACATGAAATAAGTAAAAGAGACTTTAAATGGATACATGAAATAAGTAAAAAGACCTTAAATGAGATACATGAAATAAGTAAAGAGACCTAATGGATACATGAAATAAGTAAAGAGACTTAGATGGATACATGAAATAAGTAAAGAGAGACCTTAGATGAATACATGAAATAAGAAGAGACCTTAAATGGATACATGAAATAAGTAAAGAGACCTTAAATGGATACATGAAATAAGTAAAGAGACTTTAGATGGATACATGAAATAAGTAAAGAGACCTTAAATGGATACATGAAATAAGTAAAAGACCTTAAATGGATACATGAAATAAGTAAAGAGACTTTAAATGAATACATGAAATAAGTAAAGAGACCTTAAATGGATACATGAAATAAGTAAAGAGACCTTTGATACATGAAATAAGTAAAGAGACCTTAAATGGATACATGAAATAAGTAAAGAGACCTTAAATGGATACATGAAAATAAGTTAAAAGAGACCTTAAATGGATACATGAAATAAGTAAAGAGACTTAAATGGATACATGAAATAAGTAAAGAGACCTTAAATGGATACATGAAATAAGTAAAGAGACCTTAAATGGATACATGAAATAAGTAAAGAGACTTTAGAAATGGATACATGAAATAAGTAAAGAGACCTAAAATAGATGAATACATGAAATAAGTAAAAAGACTCAAATGGATACATGAAATAAGTAAAGAGACCTTAAATGGATACATGAAATAAGTAAAAAGACCTTAAATGGATACATAAAATAAGTAAAGAGACTTTTAGATGAATACATGAAATAAGGACTTTAAATGGATACATGAAATAAATGAAGAGACCTTAGATAGATACATGAAATAAGTAAAGAGACTTTAGATGGATACATGAAATAAGTAAAGAGACTTTAGATGGATACATGAAATAAGTAAAGAGACTTAAATGGAAATAGTAAAAAGAAGAGACATGGATAAAATAAGTAAAGAGACCTTAAATGGATACTTTAGATGAAATAAGTAAGAGACCTTAAATGGATACATGAAATGAAATAAGTAAAGAGACCTTATACATGAAATAAGTAAAGAGACTTTACATGAAATAAGTAAAGAGACCTTAAATGGATACATGAAATAAGTTAAAGAGACCTAAATGGATACATGAAATAAGTAAAGAGACCTTAAATGATACATGAAATAAGTAAAGAGACCTTAATGGATACATGAAATAATTAAAAAAATGGATACATAAGAAATAAGTAAAGAGACCTTAATGGATACATGAAATAGTAAAGAGACCTTAAATGGATACATGAAATGGACCTTAAATGGATACATGAAATAAGTAAAGAGACCTTAAATGAATACATGAAATAAGTAAGAGACTCTTAAATAGATACATGAAATAAGTAAAGAGACTTTAGATGGATACATGAAATAAGTAAAGAGACCTTAAATGGATACATGAAATAAGTAAAGAGACCTTAAATGGATACATGAAATAAGTAAAGAGACCTTAAATAGGATGAATTAGATGGAAATGAAGTAAAGAGACTTTAGATGGATACATGAAATAAGTAAGAGACCTTAAATGGATACATGAAATAAGTAAAGAGACTTTAAATGAATACATGAAATAAGTAAAGAGACCTTAAATGGATACATGAAATAAGTAAAGAGACTTAGATGGATACATGAAATAAGTAAAAAGACCTTAATGGATACATAAAATAAGTAAAGAGACCTTAAATGGATACATGAAATAAGTAAAGAGACTTTAAATGGATACATGAAATAAGTAAAGAGACCAAATGAATACATGAAATAAGAGACTTTAAATGGATACATGAAATAGAGAAAAGACCTTTAAATGGATACATGAAATAAGTAAAGAGACCTTAAATAGATACATGAAATAAGTAAAAAAGAGACTTTAAATGGATACATGAAATAAGTAAAGAGACTTAGATGGATACATGAAATAAGTAAAGAACCTTTAGAATGGAAAAGAGGACATACATGAAATAAGTAAAGAGACCTTAGATGAATACATAAGAAATAAAAAGAGACCTTAAAGGATACATGAAATAAGTAAAAGAGACCTTAAATAGATACATGAAATAAGTGAAGAGACTTTAAGATGGATACATGAAATAGTAAAGAGACCTTAAATAGATACATGAAATAAGTAAAGACTTTAGATGGATACATGAAATAAGTGTAGACCTTAATGGATACATGATAAGAAAGAACCTAAATAGATAAAGAGACTTTAGATGAATACATGAAATAAGTAAAAAGACCTTAGATGGAATGGATACATGGATACATGAAATAAGAGACCTAATGGATACATATGAAATAAGTAAAGAGACTTTTAGATGGATACATGGAAATAGTAAAGAGACCTTAAATGGATACATGAAATAAGTAAAGAGACCTTAAATAGATACATGAAATAAGTAAAGAGACCTTAAAATGGATACATGAAAAGTAAAAGACTTTAGATGAATACATGAAATAAAGAGACCTTAAAATGGATACATGAAATAAAAGTAAAGAGACCTTAAATGGATACATGAAATAAAAAGAGACTTTAAAGAGACTTTAGATGGATACATGAAATAAAAAGAGACTTTAGGAATACATGAAATAAGTTAAAAGACCTTAAATGGATACATGAAATAAGTAAAGAGACCTTAAATAGATACATGAAATAAGTAAAGACTTTAGATGGATACATGAAATAAGTAAAGAGACTTTAGATGAATACATGAAATAAGTAAAGAGACTAGAATGGATACATGAAATAAGTAAAAGACCTTAAATGGATACATGAAATAAGTAAAAAGAGACCTTAATGGATACATGATGAGACTTTAGATGGATACATAAGAAATAAGTAAAGAGACTTTAAATGAATACATGAAATAAGAAAAGACCTTAAATGGATACATGAAATAAGTAAAGAGACCTAAATAGATACATGAAATAAGTAAAAGAGACCTTAAATGGATACATGAAATAAGTAAAGAGACCTTAAATGGATACATGAAATAAGTAAAAAAGATACATGAAATAAGTAAAGAGACTTAAATGAATACATGAAATAAGTAAAGACTTTAGATGGATACATGAAATAAGTAAAGAGACTTTTAGATGGATACATGAAATAAGTAAAGAGACCTTAAATGGATACATGAAATAAGTAAAGAGACCTTAAATGGATACATGAAATAAGTAAAAGAGACCTTAAATGGATACATGAAATAGAGTAAAGAGACTGGAGATGGATATACAAATGGATAAATAAGTAGAAGAGACCTTAAAATGATGACATGAAATAGAAAATCAAGTAAATGGATACATGAAATAAATGGATACATGAAATAAGTAAAGACCTAAATGGATACATGAAATAAGTAAAGAGACTTTAAATGGATACATGAAATAAGTAAAGAGACCTTAAATGATACATGAAATAAGTAAAAGACCTAAATGGATACATGAAATAAGTAAAAGACCTTAAATGGATAGTATGAAATAAGTAAAGAGACCTTAGATGGATACATGAAATAAATGAAGACTTTTAGATGGATACATGAAATAAGTAAAGAGACGGATGAATACATAGAAATAAGTAAAGAGACTTTAAATGAATACATGAAATAATAAAGAGACCTTAAATGATACATGAAATAAGTAAAGAGACCTTAAATGGATACATGGAAATAAGTAAAGAGACCTTAAATGATACATGAATAAGTAAAGAGAGATGTGAATACATGAAATAAAGAGACCTTAATGAATACATAGAAATAAAAGGAAGACCTTAAATGGATACATAGATGATAAGTAAAAGAGATTTTAGGATGAATCATGAAATAAGTAAAGACTTTAAATGGAATACATAGGCTAAAACAAGATATAAGAGACATAAATAAGTAAAAGGACAAATAGATACATGAAATAAATAAGACATCTAAATGGATACATGAAATAAGAAGAGACCTTAATGGATACATAAAATAAGTAAAAGAGACTTTAGATGGATGACATGAAAAAGTAAAGAGGACTTTAGATACATGAAATAAGTAAAGAGAGACCTTAAATAGACACATGAAATAAGTAAAGAGACCTAAAATGGATGAAATAAGTAAAGACCTTAATGGATACATGAAATAAGTAAATGGATACATGAAATAAGTAAAGAGACTTTAAAATGGATACATGAAATAAAGTAAAAAGACTTAGATGGATACATGAAATAAGTAAAGAGACCTAGATGAATACATGAAATAAGTAAAGAGACTTAGATGGATACATGAAATAAGTAAAGAGACATGGATACATGAAAGTAGTAAAAAAAAGACCTTAAATGGATACATGAAAATAAGTAAAAGAGACTTTAAATAGATACATGAAATAGTAAAGAGACTTTAGATGAATACATGAAATAAGTAAAGAGACTTTAAAATGGACACATGAAATAAGTAAAGAGACTTTAGATGAATACATGAAATAAAGTAAAAGAGACCTTAAAAATGGATACATAGAAATAAGTAAAGAGACCTTAGATGGATACATGAAATAAGTAAAAGAGACTTAGATGGATACATGAAATAAGCAAAGACTTTAAATGGATACATAGAAACTAAAAGAGACTTTAAATGGATACATGAAATAAATAAAGAGACCTTGGAAATGGAAGAGACCTATATACATGAAATAAGTAAGAGACTTTAAATGGATACATGAAATAAGTAAAGAGACTTTAAATGGATACATGAAATAAATAAAGACCTTAAAAAGAGAATACATACAAATAAGTAAAGAGACTTTAGATGGATACATGAAATAAGTAAAAGAGACAACAAATGAATACATGAAATAAGAAGAGACTTAAATGGATAAATGAAATAAGTAAAAAAATACTTTACGAAATGGATTAGATGGAAATGAATAAAGACAACAAGATGATACATGAAATAAGTGGAAGACCTTAAATGGATACATGAAATAAGTAAAGAAAGACCTTAAAATGGATACATGAAATAAGTAAAAGACCTTAAATGGATACATGAAATAAATAAGAGACCTAAAGGACAAGTGAAACAGCAAAGAGAAACGGAAGTAAAAGAAAGACTTTAAATGGATGACATGAAATAAGAAGAGACTTTAAATGGATACATGAAATAAATAAAAGACCTTAATGAATACATGAAATAAGTAAAGAGACTTTAGATGGATACATAAAGGCAAGAGACTTTAATGGATACATGAAATAAGTAAAAGACCTAAATAGATACATGAAATAAGTAAAGAGACCTAAATAGATACATAAAATAAGTAAAGAGACTTTGGTGAATCCATAGAAATAAATAGATACATGAATATAAATAAAAGAGAATGGATACATTAAAATGGATACATGAAATAAGTAAAAGAGACCTTAATGGATACATGAAATAAGTAAAAGACTTTAGATGAATACATGAAATAAGTAAAGAGACCTAAATGGATACATGAAATAAAGAAAGACCTTAAATAGATACATGAAATAAGTAAAGACTTTAAATGGATACATGAAATAAGTAAAAAGAGAGACCTTAGATGGATACATGAAATAAGTAAAAGACCTTAAATGGATATGAAATAAGTAAAGAGACCTAAATGGATACATGAAATAAGTAAAGAGACTTTTAGAAATAAGGATACATGAAATAAATAAAGAGACTTTAGATGGATACATGAAATAAGTAAGAGACTTTGGAAATGGATATGAAATAAATGAAGAGACCTTAAATGGATACATATGAAAGTAAAAGAGAGACCTTAAATAGATACATGAAATAAGTAAAGAGACCTTAAATGGATACATGAAATAAAGTAAAGAGACCTTAAATGAATACATGAAATAGAAAGTAAAGAGACCTTAAATGGATACATGAAAAAAGTAAAAGAGACCTTAAATGGATACATGAAATAAAGTAAAAGAGACATTGATGGATACATGAAATAAGTAAGAGACCTTAAATGACAACATGGAATAAGTAAAGAGACTTTAGATGGATACATGAAATAAAAGTAAAGAGACTTAAATGGATACATGAAATAAATGAAGAGACCTTAAATGGATACATAAAATAAGTAAATAGACAAATAGATACATGAAATAAGTAAGAGACTTTAGATGGACATGAAATAAGTAAAGAGACCTTAAATAGATACATGAAATAAAGTAAAAGATATAAATGGATACATGAAATAAGTAAAAGAGACTTTAGATGAATACATGAAATAAGCAAAGAGACCTTAATGAATACATGAAATAAGTAAAGAGACTTAATGGATACATGAAATAAGTAAAGAGACTTTAGATGATAAGAAGAAATAGAAGTAAGAGACTTAAATAAGTAAAAAGGAAAAAGTAAAATAAGAGACTTAAATGGATACATGAAATAAGCAAAGAGACTTAGATGAATACATGAAATAAGTAAAGAGACTTTAAATGTGGATTACATAAAATAAGTAAAGAGACTTAAATGGATACACAAATAAGAAAAGACCTTAAATGGATACATAGAAATAAGTAAAGAGACCTTAGATGGATACATGACGAAAAAGTAAAAGAGACTTTAGAATGGATACATGAAATAAGTAAAGAGACCTTAAATGAATACATGAAATAAGTAAAGAGACCTTAAATAGGATACATAGAAAATAAGTAAAGAGACTTTAGAGGGATACATGAAATAAGTAAAAGAGAGACTTTAGATGAATACATGAAAATAAGTAAAGAGACCTGACAATAAATAATGATACATGAAATAAGTAAAGAGACCTAAATGGATACAGAAATAAGTAAAAGACCTTAAATGGATACATGAAATAAGGAAAGAGACCTTAAATGGATACATGAAATAAGTAAAGAGACTTAGATGGATACATGAAATAAGTAAAGAGACTTTAGATGAATACATGAAATAAATAAAGACCTTAAATGGATACAATAAGTAAAAGAGACCTTAAATATTTATGAAAATAAGTAAAGAGATTTTAGATGGATACATGAAATAAGTAAAAGAGACCTTGAATAGATGAATAAATGACATGAAATAAGTAAGAGAGACTTTAAATAGATACATGAAATAACTAAAGAAGAAATTTAAATGGATAAGATGAAATAAGTAAAGACCTTAATGGATACATAAAAAAGTAAAGACACCAAATGATACATGAAAATAAGTAAAGACTTTGTGGATGAATATAGGAAATAAAGTAAAAGAGATTCTTTAGATGGATACATAGAAATAAAGTAAAAGAGACTTTTAGATGAATACATGAAATAAGTAAAGACAACAAATGGATACATGAAATAAATGGAACATACACATGAAATGAAATAAAACAAAGACTTTAAATAGACAATACATGAAATAAATAAAAAAGACCTTAAAATGGATACATAAGAAATAAATAAAAGAGACCTAAATGGATACATGAAAAGTAAAAGACCTTAAATGGATGAAATAAGTAAAGACTTTTAGATGAATACATGAAATAAATAAAGAGACCCAAATGGATACATGAAATAAGTAAAAAGAGACCTTAAATGGACAGCATGAAATAAAAGAGACCTTAATGATACATGAAATAAGTAAAAGACCAAATGGATACATGAAATAAATAAAGAGACTTTAATGGATACATGAAATAAGTAAAAGAGACTTTAGATGAATACATGAAATAAGTAAAGAGACCTTAAATGGATACATGAAATAAGTAAAAAAAGAAGACCTTAAATAGATACATGAAATAAATAAAGAGACTTTAGAGACATAAATAGTTAGAAATAGTAAAAAGAGGACCTTAAATAAGATTTACTTTAGATGATAATAAGTAAGAGACCTTAAATGGATACATGAAATAAGTAAAGAGACAGCAGATAGAATACATGAAATAAGTAAAGAGACTTTTAAATGGATTTAGATGGATACATGAAATAAGTAAAGAGACCTTAAATGGATACATGAAATAAGTAAAGAGAAATGGATACATGAAATAAGGATACCTTAAATGGATACATGAAATAAAATGGATATGAAATGGAAAGTAAAAGACCTTAATGGATACATGAAATAAGTAAAGAGACTTTAGATGGATGCAGACAAAATAAGTAAAGAGACTTTAAATGAATACATAAGAAATAAGTAGAGACTCTTAAATGGATACATGAAATAAGTAAAGAGACCTTAAATAGATATACATGAAATAAGACCTAAATGGAGACCTTAAATGGATACATGAAATAAGTAAAGAGACCAGATGGATAAATGGATTTAGATGGATACATGAAATAAGTAAAGAGACCTTAAATGGATACATGAAAATAAGTAAAAAGAGAAATGGATACTTAAAATAATAAACATGAAATAAAAAGAGACCCCAAATGGATACATGAAATAAGTAAAGAGACTTTAAATGGATACATGAAATAAGTAAAGAGATACGCTTAAATGGATACATGAAATAAAAAAGACCTAAATGGATACATGAAATAAAAAAGTTAAAACATGACCTAAATGGATACATAAAATAAGTAAAGAGACCTTAATGATACATGAAATAAGTAAAGAGACTTTAGATGGATACATGAAATAAGTAAAGAGACTTTTAAGATGAATACATGAAACCTAAATGTAATGAAATAGAGAAAAGACCTTTAAATGGATACATGAAATAAGTAAAAGACCTTAAATAGATACATGAAATAAGTAAAAAAGAGACTTAAATGGATACATGAAATAAGTAAAGAGACTTTAGATGGATACATAAGAAAGAGACCTAATAGATAAGAATAAGTAAAAGATGACACATGAAATAAGTAAAGAGACTTTAGATGAATACATAAGAAATAAGTAAAAGAGACCTTAAATGGATACATGAAATTAAATAGAGGATACATGAAGACTTTAAGTGGATACATGAGTAAAGGGACCTTAAATGGATACATGAAATAAGTAAAGAGACTTTAGATGGATACATAGAAATAGTAAAAAGACCTTAATGGATACATGAAATAAGTAAAGAGACCTAATGGATACATGAAATAAGTAAAGAGACTTTTAGATGGATACATGAAATAGAAGTAAAAGACCTTAGATGAATACATGAAATAAGTAAAGAGACTTTAAATGGAAAGACAGCAATGGATACATGAAATAAGTAAAAGACTTTAAATGGATACATGAAATAAGTAAAAGACCTTTAAAATGGATACATGAAATAAGTAAAGAGACCTTAAATGATACATGAAATAAGTAAAGACTTTAGATGGATACATGAAATAAGTAAAGAGATGAATACATGAATGAATGGATACATGAAAAAGAGACCTTAAATGGATACATAGAAATAGAAAGAGACCTTAAATGGATACATGAAATAGTAAAAAGACTAAAGAGAAATGAGTAAAAGAGACTTTAAATAGATACATGAAATAAGTAAAGAGACTTTAGATGGATACATGAAATAAGAAAAGAGACTTTAGATGGATACATGAAATAAATAAAGACCTTAAATGGATACATGAAATAGAGAAAAGACCTTAAATGGATACATGAAATAAGTAAAGAGACCTTAAATGGATAAGTAAAGACTTTAGATGGATACATGAAATAAATTAAAGACTTTAGATGAATACATGAAATAAGTAAGAGACTAGAAATGGATACTTAAAAAAGACCTTAAATGGATACATGAAATAAGTAAAAAGAGACTTTAAATGGATAAGATGGAAATAAGAAATAAAAAGACTTAGATGGATACATGAAATAAGTAAAAAGACCTTAAATAGATACCATGAAATAAGTAAAGAGATAAATGGATACATGAAATAAAGTAAAGAGACCTTAAATGGATACATGAAATAAGTAAAGAGACCTTAAATGGATACATAAGAAATAAGTAAAGACCTTAAATGATACATGAAATAAGTAAAGACTTTAGATGAATACATGAAATAAAGAGAGACATAAATGGATACATGAAATAAGTAAAGAGACCTTAAATGGATACATGAAATAAGTAAAAGACTTTAAATGGATACATGAAATAAGTAAAGAGACCTTAAATGGATACATGAAATAAGTAAAGAGACCTTAGATGGATAAAAATAGAGTAAAGAACTGGACATGAAATAAATAAAGAGACTTAGATGGATACATGAAATAAGTAAAGAGACCTTGGGGGCTATGATACATGAAATAAGTAAAGAGACTTAAATGAATACATGTAAGGAATAAGTAAAAGACCTTAAATGGATAAGGTTAAAACAAAGAGACTTCAGATGGATACATGAAACAAGTAAAGAGATTCCAAATGGATATGAACAAGTAAAGACTCAGATGGATATTACAGCATGAAATAAGTAAAGACTTAGATGGATGTTGAAATAAGTAAAAGAGACTTTAGATGGATACATGAAATAAGTAAAGAGACCTTAAATGGATACATGAAATAAGTAAAAGACCTTAAATGGATACATGAAGTAAAGAGACTTAAATAGATACATGAAATAAGTAAAGAGATTCTTAGATGATACATGAAATAAGTAAAGAGACTTTTAGACAGACACATGAAATAAGTAAAGAGACCTTGGGCCAGATACATGAAATAAGCAGAGACCCAACAGATACATGAAGCAAAGAGACTTTTAGGATACATGAAATAAAAGAGACTCAATGACATGAAATAAGTAAAGAGACCTTAAATAGACAAGATGAAATAAGTAAAGAGACTTTAGATGGATACATGAAATAAGTAAAGAGACCTTTAAATAGATACATGAAATAAGTAAAAAGAGACTTAGATGGATACATGAAATAAGTAAAGAGACCCAAATGGATACATGAAATAGGTAAAGAGACCTTAAATAGATACATGAAATAAGAAGAGACTTAAATGGATACATGAAATAAGTAAAGAGACCTTGAAACATGGATAAAGAGACATGAAATAAGTAAAAAAGACCTTAAATGGATACATGAAATAAGTAAAGAGACTTTTAAATGAAATAAGATACATGAAATAAAGTAAAGAGACCTTAAATGGATACATGAAATAAGTAAAGAGAGATGGATACATGAAAGTAAAGAGACCTTAGATGAATACATGAAATAAGTAAAGAGACCTTAATGGATACATGAAATATTAAATGTAAAGAGACCTTAAATGGATACATGAAATAAATAAAAAAGACCTTAAATGGATACAAATGGAAATAAGTAAAGAGACTTTAGATGGATGGAAGAGACTAATTGAAATAAGTAGTAAAGAGACTTTAAATGGATACATGAAATAAGTAAAGAGACCTTTAATAGATACATGAAATAAGTAAAGAGACTTAGATGGATACATGAAATAAGTAAAGAGACCTTAGATGAATACATGAAAATAAGTAAAGAGACCTAAATGGATACATGAAATAAGTAAAGAGACCTTAGATGAATACATGAAATAAGTAAAGAGACTTTAATGGATACATGAAATAAGTAAAGAGACCTTAAATGGATACATGAAAAAGTAAAAGACCTTAAATAGATACATGAAATAAGTAAAGAGACCTTAAATGGATACATGAAATAAGTAAAAAGACCTTAGATGGATACATGAAATAAGTAAAGAGACCTTAATGGATACATGAAATAAGTAAAGAGACTTTAAATAGATACATGAAATAAGTAAAGAGACTTAGATGAATACATGAAATAAGTAAAGAGACCTTAATGATACATGAAATAAGAAGAGACCTAAATAGATACATGAAATAAGTAAAGAGACTTTAGATGAATACATGAAATAAGTAAAGAGACTTTAATGGATATGAAATAAGTAAAGAGACCTAAATGAATACATGAAATAAGTAAAAAGACCTTAAATGGGATACATGAAATAAGTAAAGAGACCTTAAATGGATAATTGAAATAAGTAAAAAGACTTTAGATGATACATGAAATAAGTAAAGAGACTTAAATGAATACATGAAATAAGTAAAGAGACTTTAAATGGATACATGAAATAAGTAAAGAGACCTTAGATGAATACATGAAATAAGTAAAGAGACTTTAGATGGATACATGAAATAAGTAAAAGACCTTAAATGAATACATGAAATAAGTAAAAGACCTTAAATGGATACATGAAATAAGCAAAGAGACCTTAAAATGGATACATGAAATAAGTAAAGAGACCTTAGATGGATACATGAAATAAGTAAAGAGACCTTAAATGGATACATGAAATAAGTAAAGAGACCTTAAATGATACATGAAAAAAAGTAAAAGACCTTAAAATGGATACATGAAATAAGTAAAGAGACCTTAAATGGATACATGAAAATAAGTAAAGAGACTTGATACATGAAATGGACCTACATGAAAAATAAGTAAAGAGACCTTAAATGATACATGAAAATAAGTAAAGAGACATGAAATAAAGTAAAGAGACCTAAATGGATACATGAAATAAGTAAAGAGACCTTAAATGGATACATGAAATAAGTAAAAGACCTTAAATGGATACATGAAATAAAGTAAAAGAGACCTTAATGGATACATGAAATAAGTAAAGAGACTTTTTAATGGATACATGAAATAAGTAAAGAGACTTTTAGATGAATACATGAAATAAGTAAGAGACCTTGAATGGATACATGAAATAAGTAAAGAGACCTTAAATAGATACATGAAATAAGTAAAGAGACCTAAATAGATATACATGAAATAAGTAAAGAGACTTTAGATGATACATGAAATAAGTAAAGAGACTTTAGATGGATACATGAAATAAGTAAAAAGACCTTAAATGGATTTTAAATGGATACATGAAATAAGTAAAGAGACCTTAAATGGATACATGAAATAAGTAAAGAGGATACTTAAATGGATAAATGGATACATGAAATACAAATGAACATGAAATAAGTAAAGAGACTTTAAATGGATACATGAAATAAGAAAGAGACCTTAAATGATACCTTAAGTAAATTAATGAATACATGAAATAAGTAAAGAGACCTTAAATGGATACATGAAATAAGTAAAGAGACCTTAAATGGATACATGAAATAAATAAAAGACCTAAATGACCATGAAAAAGTAAGATACATGAAATAAATAAGTAAAGAGATCTTAGATGGATACATGAAATAAGTAAAGAGACTTTTTGAGAAATGGATACATGAAATAAGTAAAGAGACCTTAAATGGATACATGAAATAGTAAAGAGACTTAAATACATGAAAATAAGAAGAGACTAGATGAATACATGAAATAAGAAAGAGACCTTTTAAAACAGATACAATGAAATGAAATAAGTAAAGAGACCTTTTAAATGGATACATGAAATAAGTAAAGAGACTTTAAATACATGAATACATGAAATAAGTAAAGAGACCTTAAATGGATACATGGAAATAAGTAAAGAGACTTTTAGATGAATACATGAAATAAGTAAAGAGACCTTAAATGGATACATGAAATAAGTAAAGAGACTTTTAGATGGATACATGAAATAAGTAAAGAGACTTAAATGGATACATGAAAATAAGAATACATGAAATAAGTAAAGAGACTTTAGATGGATACATGAAATAAGTAAAGAGACCTAAATGACATGAAATAAGTAAAGAGACTTAAATGGATACATGAAATAAGTAAAGAGACCTAAATGGATACATGAAATAAGTAAAGAGACTTTAGATGAATACATGAAATAAGTACATGAATGGAACATGAAATAAGTAAAGAGACTTTAAATGAATACATGAAATAAGTAAAGAGACCCAAATGGATACATGAAATAAGTAAAGAGACCTTAAATAGATACATGAAATAAGTAAAGAGACTTTAATGGATACATGAAATAAGTAAAGAGACCTTAAATGGATACATGAAATAAGTAAAAGAGACCTTAAATAGATACATAAATGAGAATGGATAAGCATGAAATAAAAGAGACCTAAATGGATACATGAAATAAGTAAAGAGACCTTAGATGGATACATGAAATAAGTAAAGAGACCTTAAATGGATACATGAAATAAGTAAAGAGACCTTTAAATGGATACATGAAATAAGTAAAGAGATGAATATGAAATAAGTAAAAGATTAAATGAATACATGAAATAAGTAAAGAGACCTTAAATGGATACATGAAATAAGTAAAGAGACCTTAAATGGATACATGAAATAAGTAAAAGACCTTTAATGGATACATGAAATAAGTAAAGAGAGACTTTAGATGGATACATGAAATAAGTAAAGAGACTTTAGATGGATACATGAAATAAGTAAAGAGACCTTAGATGAATACATGAAATAAGTAAAGAGACCTTAAATGAATACATGAAATAAGTAAAGAGACCTTAAATGGATACATGAAATAAGTAAAGAGACCTTAAATGGATACATGAAATAAGTAAAAAGACCTTAAATGGATACATGAAATAAGTAAAGAGACTTTGATGACCATGAAATAAGTAAAAGAGACTTGAGATACGAAATAAGTAAAGAGACTTTAGATGGATACATGAAATAAGTAAAGAGACCTTAAATGGATACATGAAATAAGTAAAGAGACTTAAAATGGATACATGAAATAAGTAAAGAGACTTAAATGGATACATGAAATAAGTAAAGAGACCTTAAATGGATACATGAATAAGTAAAGAGACTTTAGATGGATAAGAAATAAAAAGAGACTTTAGATGATGGATACGAAATAAGTAAAGAGACCTTAAAGAATACATGAAATAAGTAAAAAGACCTTAAATGGATACATGAAATAAGTAAAGAGACCCTAAATGGATACATGAAATAAGTAAAAGACCTTAAATAGATACATGAAATAAGTAAAGAGACCTTAAATGGATACATGAAATAAGTAAAGAGACCTTTTAGATGAATACATGAAATAAGTAAAGAGACCTTAAATGGATACATGAAATAAGTAAAGAGACTTTAGATGGATACATGAAATAAGTAGAGACTTAAATACATGAAATAAGTAAAGAGACCTTAAATGGATACATGAAATAAGTAAAGAGACTTTAAATGGATATATAAGAAATTTAATGATAAAAATAAGAGACCTTAAATGGATACATGAAATAAGTAAAGAGACTTTAATGGATACATGAAATAAGTAAAGAGACTTTAGATGAAAAAATGGAAGAGAGACTTACATGAAATAAGTAAAAGACCTTAAATGGATACATGAAATAAGTAAAGAGACCTTAAATGGATACATGAAATAAGTAAAGAGAGAAATGATACATGAAATTTAAGATGAATAAAGAGACATGAAATAAGTAAAGAGACCTTAAATGGATACATGAAATAAGTAAAGAGACCTTAAATGAGATACATGAAATAAAAAGAGACCTTAAATGGATACATGAAATAAGTAAAGAGACCTTAAATGATGAAATAAGTAAAGACTATGATACATGAAATAAGTAAAGAGACCTTAAAATGGATACACATGAAATAAGTAAAGAGACCTTAAATGGATACATGAAATAAGTAAAGAGACCTTAAATAGATACATGAAATAAGTAAAGAGACTTTAATGGATACATGAAAAGTAAAGAAAGATGAATACATGAAATAAATAAAAAAGACCTAAATGGATACATGAAAAAAGTAAAGAGACCTTAAATGGATACATGAAAATAAGTAAAGAGACTAAATGGATACATGAAATAAGTAAAGAGACTTTAAATGGATACATGAAATAAGTAAAGAGACTGAAATTAAAGAGACTTTAATGGATATGAAATAAGTAAAGAGACTTTAGATGGATATATGAAATAAGAAGAGACCTTAAATAGATACATGAAATAAGTAAAGAGACCTTAAATGGATACATGAAATAAGTAAAGAGACCTTAAAGATACATGAAAATAAGTAAAGAGACAAATGGACATGAAATAAGTAAAGAGACTTTAGATGGATACATGAAATAAGTAAAGAGACTTTAGATGAATACATTAAATAAGTAAAAAGACCTTAAATGGATACATGAAATAAGTAAAGAGACTTAAAATGGATAATGGAGAAAGACTTAGATGGATACATGAAATAAGTAAAGAGACTTTAAATGAATACATGAAATAAGAAAAGACTTAATGATAAAAATGGAGACCTAGATAGATACATGAAATAAGTAAAGAGACTTTTAGATGAATACATGAAATAAGTAAAAGACCTTAGATGATACAAATGGATACATGAACAAGTAAAGAGACTTAAATATACATGGAGACTTTTAGAGAATACATGAAATAAGTAAAGAGACCTTAAATGGATACATGAAATAAGTAAAGAGACCTAAATGGATACATGAAAAGTAAAAGAGACTTAAATGGATACATGAAATAAGTAAAGAGACCTTAAATGGATACATGAAATGAAATAAGTAAAGAGACCTTTAAATGGATACATGAAATAAGTAAAGAGACCTTAAATGGATACATGAAATAAGAAGAGACCTAAAGAGACTTTAAATGGATACATGAAATAAGTAAAGAGACCTTATACATGAATACATGAAATAAGTAAAGAGACCTTAAATGGATACATGAAATAAGTAAAGAGACCTTATACATGGAAAGAGACTTTAGATACATGAAATAAGTAAAGAGACTTAATGATACATGATACCTTAAATGGATACATAAGTAAAAGACCTTAAATGGATACATGAAATAAGTAAAGAGACCTTAAATGATACATGAAATACAATGGATACATGAAATAAGTAAAGAGACCTTAAATGGATACATGAAATAAGTAAAGAGACTTTAATGGATACATGAAATAAGTAAAGAGACTTTAAATGATACATGAAATAAGTAAGAGACCTTAAATGGATACATGAAATAAGTAAAGAGACCTTAAATAGATACATGAAATAAGTAAAAGAGACCTTAAATGGATGACATGAAATAAGTAAAAAGAGAGACCTTAAGAATAAATAAGTAAAAGACCTTAAATGGATACATGAAATAAGTAAAGAGACTTTTAAATGGATACATGAAATAAGTAAAGAGACCTTAAATGGATACATGAAATAAGTAAAAAAGAGACCTTAAATGGATACATGAAATAAGTAAAGAGACTTTTAAATGGATACATGAAATAAGAAAGAGACCTTTAATGGATACATGAAATAAGTAAAGAGACTTTAGATGGATACATGAAATAAATAAGAGACCTTTAATGGATACATGAAATAAGTAAAGAGAGACTTAAATGGATACATGAAATAAGTAAAGAGACCTTAAATAGATACATGAAATACAAAAGAGACCTTAAATGGATACATGAAATAAGTAAAGAGACCTTAAATGGATACATGAAATAAGTAAAAGACTTTAGATGATACATGAAATAAGTAAAGAGACTTTAGATGAATACATGAAATAAGTAAAGAGACCTTAGATGGATACATGAAATAAGTAAAGAGACTTTAGATGGATACATGAAATAAGTAAAGAGACCTTAAATGGATACATGAAAAATAAGTAAAGAGACCTTAAATGGATACATGAAATAAGTAAAGAGACCTAAATGGATACATGAAATAAGTAAAGAGACCTTAAATGGATACATGAAATAAGTAAAGAGACCTTAGATGGATACATGAAATAAGTAAAGAGACTTTAGATGAATACATGAAATAAGTAAAGAGACCTTTAATGGATACATGAAATAAGTAAAGAGACATTAAATGGATACATGAAATAAAAAGAGACCTTAAATGGATACATGAAATAAGTAAAGAGACCTTAAATGGATACATGAAATAAGTAAAGAGACCTTAAATGATACATGAAATAAGTAAAGAGACCTTAAATGGATACATGAAATAAGTAAAGAGACCTTAGATGGATACATGAAATAAGTAAAGAGACCTTAAATGGATACATGAAATAAGTAAAGAGACCTTAAATGGATACATGAAATAAGTAAAGAGAGACCTTAAATGGATAATGAAATAAGTAAAAAGACCTTTAAATGGATACATGAAATAAGTAAAGAGACCTTAAATGGATACACATGAAATAAGTAAAGAGACTTTAAATGGATACATGAAATAAGTAAAGAGACTTAAATGGATACATGAAATAAGTAAAAAAGAGACTTTAAATGGATACATGAAATAAGTAAAGAGACCTTAAATGGATACATGAAATAAGTAAAGAGACCTTTTAATGGATACATGAAATAAGTAAAGAGACTAAATAGATACATGAAATAAATAAAGACCTTAAATGGATACATAGAAATAAGTAAAGATATAAATGGATACTTGAAATAAGTAAAGACATAAATGGATACATAAATAAAGTAAGGAACTTTAGATGAATACATGAAATAAGTAAAGACCTAAAATGGATATGAAATAAGTAAAGACCTTAAATAGATACATGAAATAAGTAAAGACCTTAATGGATACATGAAATAAGTAAAAGAGACCTTAAATGGATACATGAAATAAGTAAAAAGACCTTAAATGGATATAAAAAATAAGTAAAAGAGACATAAATGGATACATGAAGAATAAGTAAAGAGAGACTTTAGATGGATACATAGAAATAAGTAAAAGACTCAAATGGATACATGAATAAGTAAAGAGACCTAAATGGATACATGAAATAAAAAGACCTTAAATGGATACATGAAATAAGTAAAAAAGAAATAGATACATAGAAATAAGGATACAGATGATACAGAAATAAGTAAAAGAGACTTGATGAATACATGAAATAAGTAAAGAGACCTTAAATGGATACACATGAAATAAGTAAAGAGACCTTAAATGGATACATGAAATAAATAAAAGACCTAAATGATACTTTAAGTAAGATTTAATGACATTGAAATAAGTAAAGAGACCTTAATGGATGGAAATACAGATGAAATGAAATAAAAAGAGACTTAAATAGATATGAAATAAGTAAAGAGACCTTAAATAGATACATGAAAAGTAAAGAGACCTTAAATGGATACATGAAAATAAAGAAGAGACTAGATGAATACATGAAATAAGACCTTAAATGGATACCTTAATGATACATGAAATAAGTAAAGAGACCTTTTAAATAGATACATGAAATAAGTAAAGAGAGACCTTAATGGATACATGAAATAAGTAAAAAGACCTTAACATGAAATAAGTTAAAGAGATCTTAAATGGATAATTGAAATAAGAAGAGACTTCAGATGGATAAGGAAATAAGTAAAAGAGACTTTTAGATGAATACATGAAATAAGTAAAGAGACCTTTAAATGGATACATGAAATAAGTAAAGAGACCTTAAATAGATACATGAAATAAGTAAAGAGACTTAGATGGATACATGAAAATAAGTAAAGGAGACTTAGATGGATACGAAATAAAGTAAATGGAATACATGAAATAAGTAAAAAGACCTTGAAATGGATACATGAAATTGAAATAAAAGAGACTTTAAATGGATACATGAAATAAGTAAAGAGACTTAGATGAATACATGAAATAAAAAGAGACCTTAAAATGGATACATGAAATAAGTAAAGAGACCTTAGATGGATACATGAAATAAGTAAAGAGAGACTTTAGATGAAAGTGATGAAATAAGTAAAGAGACCTTAGATGAATACATGAAATAAGTAAAGAGACCTTAAAATGATAAATGGATACATGAAATAAATAAAAAGACCTTAAATAGATACATGAAATAAGTAAAGAGACCTAAATAATGAATAAAAGAGACAGATGGAAATGAAATAAGTAAAGAGACTTAATGGATACATGAAAAAGTAAAGAGACCTTAAATGGATACATGAAATAAGTAAAGAGACCTAAAATGGATACATGAAATAAGAAGAGACTTTGATGGATACATGAAATAAGTAAAGAGACCTAGATGAATATGAAATAAATAAAGAGACCTTAAATGGATACATGAAATAAGTAAAGAGACCTTAAATGGATACATGAAATAAGTAAAGAGACCTTAAATGGATACATGAATAAGTAAAGAGACCTAAATGGATACATGAAATAAGTAAAAAGAGACTTTAGATGGATACATGAAATAAGTAAAGAGACTCTTTAAATGGACATGAAATAAGTAAAGAGACCTTAAATGGATACATGAAATAAGAAAGAGACCTTAGATAGATACATGAAATAAGTAAAGAGACCTTAAATGGATACATGAAAAGTAAAGTAAAGAGATACATGAAATGGAGACATGGAAAAATAAGTAAAAAGACCTTAAATGGATACATGAAATAAGAAAGACTTTAGGAGAATACATGAAATAAGAAAGACCTAAATGGATACATGAAATAAGTAAAGAGACCTTAAATGGATAATTGAAATAAGTAAAGAGACTTTAGATGGATACATGAAATAAGTAAAGAGACTTTAAATGAATACATGAAATAAGTAAAGAGACTTAATGGATACATGAAATAAGTAAAAAGACCTTAACAGATACATGAAATAAGTAAAGAGACTTAGATGGATAAGCATGAAATAAGTAAAGAGACCTTAGATGAATAAATAAGTAAAGAGACCTCAATGAATACATGAAATAAGTAAAGAGACCTTAAATGGATAAGCATGAAATAAGTAAAGAGACCTTAAATGGATACATGAAATAAGTAGACCTTAGATGACATGAAATAAGAAAGAGACCTTAAAATGATACATGAAAAAGTAAAAAGACCTTTAAATGAATAAGAAGAAATAAGTAAAGAGACCTTAAATGGATACATGAAATAAGTAAAGAGACTTTAGATGGATACATGAAATAAGTAAAGAGACTTTAGATGAATACATGAAATAAGTAAAGAGACCTAAATGGATACATGAAATAAGTAAAGAGACCTTAAATAGATATATGAAATAAGAAGAGACCTAAATGGATACATGAAATAAGTAAAGAGACCTAAATGGATACATGAAATAAGTAAAGAGACTTTTAGATGGATACATGAAATAAGTAAAGAGACTTAGATGAATAGATGAAAGAGACCTTAAATGGAAATGAAAAGTAAAGAGACCTAAAATAGATACATGAAATAAGTAAAGAGAGACCTTAAAATGGATACAAGGAAGAGACCTTAAATGGAAATGAAGTAAAAAGACCTAAATGGATACATGAAATAAAGTAAAGAGATTCCTTAAATGGATACATGAAATAAGTAAAGAGACCTAATGACAGTATGAAATAAGTAAAGAGACCCAAAATGGATACAAGGAAATAAGTAAAGAGACCTAAATGGACATGAAATAAAAAGAGACCTTAGATGGATACATGAAATAAGTAAAAAGAGACACTTAAATTAGGGATACATGAAATAAGAAAGAGACCTTTAATGGATACATGAAATAAGTAAAGAGACTTTAAATGAATAAATAAGTAAAGACATGATACATGAAATAAGTAAAAGAGACCTTAAATGGATACAAGAAATAAGTAAAAGACCTTAAATGGATACATGAAATAAGTAAAGAGACCTTAATAGATACATGAAATAAGTAAAGAGACTTTTAGATGGATACATGAATAAGTAAAGAGACTTGATGAATACATGAAATAAATGACAAGGAAATAAAAAGAGACCTTAAATGGATACATGAAATAAATAAAAAAGACTTTAATGGATACATGAAATAAGTAAAGAGACCTTAAATGAATACATTGAAATAAGTAAAGAGACCTTTAAATGGATACATGAAATAAGTAAAGACCTAGATGAATACATGAAATAAGTAAAGAGACCTCAAATGGATAAGAAAGTAAGGAAGAGACCTTAAATGGATACATGAAATAAGCAAAGAGACTTTAGATGGATACATGAAATAAGTAAAGAGACCTTAGATGAATACATGAAATGCAAAGAGACCTTAAATGACACATGAAATAAGTAAAGAGACCTTAAATGGATACATGAAATAAGTAAAGAGACTCAATAGATACATGAAATAAGTAAAGACCTTAAAATGGATACATGAAATAAGTAAAAAGACCTTAAATGGATACATGAAAAGTAAAGAGACCTTAAATGATAATTGAAATAAGTAAAGAGACCTTAGATGGATACATGAAATAAGAAAGAGACCTTAATGGATACATGAAATAAGTAAAGAAACCTAAATGGATACATGAAATAAGTAAAGAGACCTTTAAATGGATACATGAAATAAGTAAAAAGACCTTAAATGGATAGATGAAATAAATAAGTAAAGAGACCTTAAATGATACATGAAATAAGTAAAAAGACCTTAAATGGATACATGAAATAAGTAAAAGAGCTTAAATAGATACATGAAATAAGTAAAGAGACTTTAGATGGATACATGAAATAAAGTAAAAGAGACTTTTAGATGAATACATGAAATAAGTAAAGAGACTTTTAATGGATACATGAAATAAGTAAAGAGACCTTAAATGGATACATGAAATAAGTAAAAAGACCTTTTAAATGGATGAAATAAGTAAAGAGACTTAAATGGATACATGAAAGTAAAGTAAAAGACCTTAGATGAATACATGAAATAAGTAAAGAGACTTTAGATGAATACATGAAATAAGTAAGAGACTAAATGGATACATGAAATAAGTAAAGAGACCCTAAATAGATGAAATAAGTAAAGAGACCTTAAATGGATACATGAATAAGTAAAAAGACCTTAAATGAATACATGAAATAAGTAAGACCTTAAATGGATACATGAAATAAAAAAAGAGACCTTGGGTGGATACAGAAATAAGAAAAGAGACCTTAAATGGATACATGAAATAAGTAAAGAGACTTAAATGGATACATGAAATAAGTAAAAAGACCTTTAAATGGATATACATGAAATAAGTAAAGAGACCTAAAATGATAAAAAATAAGTAAAGAGACCTTAAATGGATACATGAAATAAGTAAAGAGACCTTAAATGGATACATGAAATAAGCAAAGAGACTTTAGATGGATACATACATGAAATAAGTAAAGAGACTTTAGATGAATACATGAAATAAGAAAGAGACTTTAAATGGATACATGAAATAAGTAAAGAGACCCAATGGATAGAAGTAAAGAGACCTTAAATAGATACATGAAATAAAAAAGAGACTTTAAAATACATGAAATAAGTAAAAAGACTTTAAATGGATACATATGAAATAAGAAGAGACCTTAAATGGATACATGAAATAAGTAAAGAGACTTTAGATGGATACATGAAATAAGTAAAAGAGACTTTAGATGAATACATAGAAATAAGTAAAGAGACCTTAAATGGATACATGAAATAAGTAAAGAGACCTTAAATAGATACATGAAATAAGTAAAGAGACTTTAGATGGATACATGAAATAAGTAAAGAGACCTTAAATGGATACATGAAAATAAGTAAAGAGACCTTTAGATGGATACATGAAATAAGTAAAGAGACTTTAGATGAATACATGAAATAAGTAAAGAGACCTTAAATGAATACATGAAATAAGTAAAGAGACCTAAATGGATACATGAAATAATAAAGAGACCTTAAATGGATACATGAAAAAGTAAAAAGACCTTAAATGGATACATAAAATAAGAAAGAGACCTTAAATGGATACATGAAATAAGTAAAGAGACCTTTAGATGGATACATGAAATAAGTAAAGAGACTTTAGATGAATACATGAAATAAGTAAAGAGACCAAATGGATACATGGAAATAGGATAAATAGATACATGAAATAAGTAAAGAGACCTTAAATGGATACATGAAATAAGTAAAAAGACCTTAAATGGATACATGAAATAAGTAAAGAGACTTTAAATGGATACATGAAAAAGACCTTAAATGGATAAAATAAGAGAGAGCTTAAATAGATACATGAAATAAGTAAAAAAGAGACCTTAAATGGATACATGAAATAAGTAAAGAGACCTTAAAATGAATACTTAAAATAAGGAAAAGACCTTAAATGGATACATGAAATAAGTAAAGAGACCTAAATGGATACATGAAATAAATAAAAAAGACCTTAGATGGATACATGAAATAAGTAAAGAGACTTAAATGGATAATTGAAATAAGTAAGAGACTTTAGATGGATACATGAAATAAGTAAAAGAGACCTTAAATGGATACATGAAATAAGTAAAAGACCTTAAATGGATACATGAAATAAGTAAAAGAGACCTTAATAGATACATGAATAAATAAAGAGACCTTACATGAAATAAGTAAAGAGACCTTAGATGATACATGAAATAAGTAAAAGAGAATACATGAAAATAAGTAAAGAGACCTTAAATGGATACATGAAATAAGTAAAGAGACCTTAGATGGATACATGAAATAAGTAAAGAGACCTTAAATGGATACATGAAATAAGTAAAGAGACCTTAAATGGATACATGAAATAAGTAAAGAGACTTAAATGAATACATGAAATTTAAAAAGACTAAATGATACATGAAATAAGTAAAGAGACTTTAGATGGATACATGAAATAAGTAAAGAGACCTTAAAATGGATTACATGAAATAAGTAAAGAGACCTTTAAATGATACATGAAATAAGTAAAGAGACTTTAGATGGATACATGAAATAAGTAAAGAGACTTTTAATGGATACATGGAAATAAGTAAAGAGACCTAAATGGATACATGAAATAAGTAAAAAGATTAGATGGATACATGAAATAAGTAAAGAGACCTTTAGATGAATTGAAATAAGTAAAGAGACTTTAGATGGATACATGAAATAAGTAAAGAGACTTTAGATGAATACATGAAATAAGTAAAGAGACCTTAAATGGATACATGAAATAAGTAAAGAGACCTTAAATGGATACATGAAATAAGTAAAGAGACTTTAGATGGATACATGAAATAAGTAAAGAGACCTTAGATGAATACATGAAATAAGTAAAGAGACCTTAAATGGATACATGAAATAAGTAAAGAGACCTTAAATGGATACATGAAATAAGTAAAGAGACCTAAATAGATACATGAAATAAGTAAAAAGACCTTAAATGGATACATGAAATAAATAAAAAGACCTTAAATGGATACATGAAATAAGTAAAGAGACCTTAAATGGATACATGAAATAAGTAAAGAGACTTTAGATGGATACATGAAATAAGTAAAGACTTAGATGAATACATGAAATAAGTAAAGAGACTAAAATGGATACATGAAATAAGGATTAAATGAAATAAGAAAGAGACTAGATGAATACATGAAATAAGTAAAGAGACTTTAGATGGATACATGAAATAAGTAAAGAGACTTTAGATGGATACATGAAATAAGTAAAGAGACTTTAGATGAATACATGAAATAAGTAAAGAGACCTTAAATGGATACATGAAATAAGTAAAGAGACTTTAGATGGATACATGAAATAAGTAAAGAGACTTTAGATGAATACATGAAATAAGTAAAGAGACCTTAAATGGATACATGAAATAAGTAAAGAGACCTTAAATAGATACATGAAATAAGTAAAGAGACTTAATGGATACATGGAAATAAATAAAAGAGACTTTAGATGGATACATGAAATAAGTAAAGAGACCTTAAATGAATACATGAAATAAGTAAAGAGACCTTAAATGGATACATGAAATAAGTAAAGAGGATACATGAAATGGATACATGAAATAAGAAAGAGACCTTAAATGGATACATGAAATAAGTAAAGAGACCTTAAATGGATACATGAAAATAAAAAGACCTTAAATGGATACATGAAATAAGTAAAAGACCTTAAATGGATACATGAAATAAGTAAAGAGACCTTAGATGGATACATGAAATAAGTAAAGAGACCTTAAATGGATACATGAAATAAGTAAAGAGACCTTAAATGGATACATGAAATAAGTAAAGAGACCTTAAATGAATACATGAAATAAGTAAAGAGACCTTAAATGGATACATGAAATAAAGTAAAGAGACCTTAAATGGATACATGAAATAAGTAAAGAGACCTTAAATGGATACATGAAAAAAAAAGACTTTAGATGGATACATGAAATGATACATACATGAAATAAGTAAAGAGACCTTAAATGGATACATGAAATAAGTAAAGAGACTTAGATGGATACATGAAATAAGTAAAGAGACCTTAAATGGATACATGAAATAAGTAAAGAGACCTACATGAAATAAAAGAGACCTTAAATGGATACATGAAATAAGTAAAAAGACCTTAAATGGATACATGAAATAAGTAAAGAGACCTTAAATGGATACATGAAATAAGTAAAGAGACTTTAGATGGATACATGAAATAAGTAAAGAGACTTTAGATGAATACATGAAATAAGTAAAGAGACCTTAAATGGATACATGAAATAAGTAAAGAGACCTTAAATGGATACATGAAATAAGTAAAGAGACCTTAAATGGATACATGAAATAAGTAAAGAGACCTTAGATGGATACATGAAATAAGTAAAAAAGAGACTTTAAATGGATACATGAAATAAGTAAAGAGACCTTAAATGGATACATGAAATAAGTAAAGAGACCTTAAATGGATACATGAAATAAGTAAAGAGACCTTAAATGGATACATGAAATAAGTAAAGAGACCTTAAATGGATACATGAAATAAGTAAAGAGACCTTAAATGGATACATGAAATAAGTAAAAAGACCTTAAATGGATACATGAAATAAGTAAAGAGACCTTAAATGGATACATGAAATAAGTAAAGAGACTTTAGATGGATACATGAAATAAGTAAAGAGACTTTAGATGGATACATGAAATAAGTAAAGAGACCTTAATGGATACATGAAATAAGTAAAGAGACCTAAATAGATACATGAAATAAGTAAAGAGACTTTTAGATGGATACATGAATAAGTAAAGAGACTTGATGAATACATGAAATAAGTAAAGAGACCTTAAATGGATACATGAAATAAGTGAAGAGACTTTAATGGATACATGAAATAAGTAAAGAGACTTTAGATGAATACATGAAATAAGTAAAGAGACCTAAATGGATACATGAAATAAGTAAAGACCTAAATAGATACATGAAATAAGTAAAGAGACCTTAAATGGATACAAGACAAATAAAAGTAAAGAGACTCAAATGGATACACATGAAATAAGCAAAGAGACTTTAAATGGATACATGAAATAAGTAAAAGAGACCTTAAATGGATAATTAAAATAATAAAGAGACTTTAAATGGATACATGAAATAAGTAAAAGACTTTAAATGAATACATGAAATAAGTAAAGAGACCTTAAAATGGATACATGAAACCAGTAAAAAAGAGACCCTTAAATGGATACATGAAATAAGTAAAAGACCTTAAATGGATATGAAAATAAGTAAAGAGACCTTAAATGAATACATGAAATAAGTAAAGAGACCTTAGATGGATACATGAAATAAGAAGAGACATAAATGGATACATGAAATAAGTGGAAGAGACCTAAATGGATACAGATGAAATAAGTAAATGAGATAAGTAAAATGAAGACCTTAAATGGATACATGAAATAAGTAAAAGAGACTTTAAATGGATACATGAAATAAGTAAAGAGACCTTAAATGGATAAAAATGGATACATGAAATAAGTAAAGAGACTTTAGATGGATACATGAAATAAGTAAAGAGACTTTAGATGGATACATGAAATAAATGGATAAAAATAAGAGACCTTAAATGGATACATGAAATAAGTAAAGAGACTTTAGATGGATACATGAAATAAGTAAAGAGACTTTGAATACATAAATAAGTAAAGAGATAAATGGATAAATAAATAAAAGAGACCTTAAATGGATACATGAACATGAAGTAAAGAGACTTTAGATGGATACATGAAATAAGTAAAGAGACCTTAAATGGATACATGAAATAAGTAAGAGACTTTAAATAGATACATGAAATAAGTAAAGAGACTTTAGATGAATACATGAAATAAGTAAAAAGAGACCTTAAATGGATACATGAAATAAGTAAAGAGACCTTAGATGGATACATGAAATAAGTAAAGAGACTTTTAGATGGATACATGAAATAAGTAAAGAGACCTTAAATGAATACATGAAATAAGTAAAAATACATGAAATAGTAAAAGACCTTAAATGGATGCATGAAATAAGAAGAGACCTTGGATACATGAAATAAGTAAAGAGACTTAGATGATACATGAAATAAATTAAAGAGACTTTAGATGAATACATGAAATAAGTAAAGAGGATATGAAATAAGTAAGAGACCTTAAATGATACATGAAATAAGTAAAGAGATACATGAAATAGATACATGAAATTAAGTAAAGAGACTTTAGATGGATACATGAAATAAGTAAAAGAGACCTTAGATGAATACATGAAATAAGTAAAGAGACCTTAAATGGATACATGAAATAAGTAAAGAGACCTTAAATGGATACATGAAATAAGTAAAGAGACCTTAAATAGATACATGAAATAAGTAAAGAGACCTTAAATGGATACATGAAATAAATAAAGAGACCATTAAAAAGACCTTAAATGGATACATGAAATAAGTAAAGAGACCTTAAATGGATACATAAATAAGTAAAGAGACTTTTAGATGGATACATGAAATAAGTAAAAGACCTTAAATGGATAACATGAAATAAGTAAAGAGACTTTAAATGGATACATGAAATAAGTAAAGACTTTAAATAGATACATGAAATAAGTAAAGAGACCTTAAATGGATACATGAAATAAAGAGACTTTAAATAGATACATGAAATAAGTAAAGAGACTTTTAGATGGATACATGAAATAAGTAAAGAGACCTTAAATGAATACATGAAATAAGTAAGACTCCAATGGATACATGAAATAAGTAGAGACCTTAAATATAGATACATGAAATAAGTAAAGAGACCTTAAAATGGATACATAAAATAAGTAAAAAGACCTTAAATGGATACATGAAATAAGTAAAGAGACCTAAATGGATACATGAAATAAGTAAAGAGACCTTAGATGGATACATGAAATAAGTAAAGAGACCTTAAATGGATACATAAGAAATAAGTAAAGAGACTCAATGGATACATGAAAAGTAAAAGACCTTAAATGGATACATGAAATAAGTAAAAAAGAGACTTTAATGGATACATGAAATAAGTAAAAAGACCTTAAATGGATACATGAAATAAGTAAAGAGACTTAAATGGATAAAATAAGTAAAGAGACTTTAGATGAATACATGAAATAAGTAAAAGAGACTTTAAATGGATACATGAAATAAGTAAAGAGACCTTAAATGGATACATGAAATAAGTAAAGAGATACTTAAGTAAAAAGATAGCAGATGAATACATGAAATAAGTAAAAGACCTTAAATGGATACATGAAATAAGTAAAAGAGACCTTTAAATGGATACATGAAATAAGTAAAGACTTTAGATGGATACATGAAATAAGTAAAAAGACTTTAGAAATGGATACATGAAATAAGTAAAGAGACCTTTAAAAATAAGTAAAAAGAGATTCCAGGGACATGAAATAAGTAAAGAGACCTTAAATAGATACATGAAATAAGTAAAGAGACTTTAATGGATACATGAAATAAGTAAAGAAGAGACCTAATGGATACATGAAATAAGTAAAGACCTTAAATGGATACATGAAATAAGTAAAGGACCTTAAATGGATACATGAAATAAGTAAAGAGACCTTAAATAGATACATGAAATAAGTAAAGAGACCTTAAATGGATACATGAAATAAGTAAAGAGACATAAATGGATGAATACATGAAATAAGTAAAAAGACCTTAAATGGATACATGAAATAAAGTAAAGAGACCTTAAATGGATACATGAAATAAGTAAAGAGACTTTAGATGGATACATGAAATAAGTAAAGAGACTTTAGATGGATACACATGAAATAAGAAGAGACCTTAAATGGATACATGAAATAAGTAAAGAGACTTTAAATGGATACATGAAATAAGTAAAAAGACCTTCGTGGATACATTAAATAAATAAAGAGACTTTAAATGGATACATGAAATAAGTAAAGAGACTTTAGATGGATACATGAAATAAAGTAAAGACTTTTAATGGATACATGAAATAAGTAAAGACCTTAATGAATACATGAAAAAGAAGAGACCTTAAATGGATACATGAAATAAGTAAAGAGACCTTAAATGAATACATGAAATAAGTAAAGAGACCTTAAATGGATACATGAAATAAGTAAAGAGACCTTAAATGGATACATGAAAAAGTAAAAAAAATGAATACATGATAAAATAAAGAGACTTAAATGGATACATGAAATAAGTAAAGAGACTTTTTAGATGGATACTTAAATGATGAATACATGAAAAAAGTAAAAAGACCTTAAATGGATACATGAAATAAATTTTAATGGATACAGGAACAAAGTAAAGAGACCTTAAATGGATACATGAAATAAGTAAAGAGACATAATGGATACATGAAATAAGTAAAAGAGACTTTAAATGGATACATGAAATAAGTAAAGAGACCTTAAATAGGATACATGGAAATGGTAAAGAGACCTTAAATGGATACATGAAATAAGTAAAGAGACCTTAAATGGATGGATACATGAAATAAGTAAAGAGAGACTTTAGATGGATACACATGAAATAAGTAAAAAGAGACTTTAGATGAATACATGAAACAAGTAAAGAGACTTAAATACATGAAAATAAGTAAAAGAGACTTAAATGGATACATGAAAATAAGTAAAGAGACCTAGATAAATGGATACATGAAATAAGTAAAGACTTTAGATGAATACCTTAAATGGATACATGAAATAAGTAAAGAGACTTAGATGGATACATGGATACATGAAATAAGTAAAGAGACTTTAGATGATGATACATGAAATAAGTAAATGATACAGACCTTAAATGGATACATGAAATAAGTAAAGAGACTTTAGATGGATACATGAAATAAGTAAAGAGACTTTACATGGATACATGGAAATAAATGTAAAAATAAGAAAAAGACCTTAAATGGATACATGAAATAAGTAAAGAGACCTTAAATGGATACATGAAATAAGTAAAGAGACCTTAGATGGATACATGAAATAAGTAAAGAGACTTTAGATGAATACATGAAATAAGTAAAGAGACCTTAAATGGATACATGAAAAATAAGTAAAGAGACCATTAAAAGAGACCTGGATACATGAAATAAATAAAAGAGACCTTAAATGGATACATGAAATAAGTAAAGAGACTTTAAATGGATACATGAAATAAGTAAAGAGACTTTAAATAGATACATGAAAAAGTAAAAAGACTTTAAATGATACATGAAATAAGTAAAGAGACCTTAAATGGACATGAAATAAGTAAAGAGACTTTAAATGGATACATGAAATAACATGAAATAAAAGAGACTTTAGATGGATACATGAAATAATGGATAAAATAAGACTTTAGATGAATACATGAAATAAGAAAGAGACTTTTTTAAATAGATACATGAAATAAGTAAAAAGAGACCTTAAATAGATACATGAAATAAGTAAAGAGACCTTAAATGGATAATAAATAAGTAAAGAGACTTTAGATGGATACCTTATGAAAAATAAGTAAAGAGACTTTAGATGGATACATGAAATAAGTAAAGAGACCTTAAATGGATACATGAAATAAGTAAAGAGACCTTAAATGGATACATGAAATAAGTAAAGAGACTTTGAAATGGATACATGAAATAAGTAAAGAGACCTTAAATGGATACATGAAATAAGTAAAAAGACTTTAAATGGATACATGAAATAAGTAAAGAGACCTTAAATGGATATAAATAAGTAAAGAGACCTTAAATGGATACATGAAATAAGTAAAGAGGATACATGAAATAAGTAAAAGACCTTAAATGAATACATGAAATAAGTAAAAGAGGATACCTGAAATAAAAAAGACATGGATACATGAAATAAGTAAAGAGACCTTAGATGGATACATGAAATAAGTAAAGAGACCTTAAATGGATACATGAAATAAGTAAAGAGACTTTAGATGGATACATGAAATAAGTAAAGAGACATTACATATGAAAAGTACATGAAATAAGTAAAGAGACCTTAAATGGATACATGAAATAAGTAAAAAGACTTTAGATGGATACATGAAATAAGTAAAGAGACTTAAATGAATACATGAAATAAGTAAAGAGACCTTAAATGGATACATGGAAATAAGTAAAGAGACTTTAGATGGATACATGAAATAAGTAAAGAGACTTTAAATGAATACATGAAATAAGTAAAGAGACCTAAATGGATACATGAAATAAACTGAGAGACTTTAGGTAGATACATTAGAAATAAGTAAAGAGAGACCTTAGTGGATACATGATAAGAGTAAAGAGACCTTAAATGAATATAACATGAAATAAGTAAAGAGACCTTAAATGGATACATAAATAAGTAAAGAGACATAAATGGATACATGAAGAATAAAATGCAAAGACCTTAAATGGATACATGAAATAAAGTAAAGAGATGTAAATGGATACATGAAATAAGTAAAAAGATAATGGATATGAAATAGAAATAAAGAGACTATTAAATGGATACATGAAATAGAAATAAAGAAGACCTTAGATGGATACATGAAATAAATAAAAGAGATTGTAAATGGATACATGAAATAAGTAAAAGAGATATTAAATGGATACATGAAATAAAATAAAGAGACATAATGGATACATGAAATAAGTAAAAGAGACCTTAAATGGAATATAAAGAAACCTTAAGTAAAGAAATAAGACCTTAAATGGATACATGAAATAAATAAAAGACTTTAGATAAAGATACTTAATGGATACCTTAAAGGATACATGAAATAAGTAAAGAGATTGTAAATGGATTGAAATAAGTGAGACATAAAATAAATACATGAAAAGACTTTAGATGGAAATAGAAATAAGTAAAGAGACTTTAGATGAAAAGACAAATGGATACATGAAATAAGTAAAAAGACTTTTAGATGAATAATATAAATAAAGAAAGAGACTTTAAATGATACATGAAATAAATGAGAGACCTTAAATGGATACATGAAATAAATAAAGAGACATAAATAGATACATGAAATAAGGAGACCTTAAATGGATACATAGAAATAAGTAAAAGACCTTAATGGATACATTAAGTGAGAGACTTTAGATGGATACATGAAATAAGTAAAGAGACTTTAGATGAATATGAAATAAGTGAGACCTTAAATAGATACATGAAATAAATAGTACAAGAGAAAGACCTTAAATGGATACATAAATAAGTAAAAGACTTTAAATAGATACAGGAAATAAGTAAAGAGACGTAAATGGATACATGAAATAAGGATACATGAAATAAATGGATACATGAAAGAGACCTTAAATGGATGCATGAAATAAGTAAAAGGACAGCTTACAAAATGTAAAAAGATAAATGGAAATAAAGTAAATGAGACCTTAAATGGATACATGAAATAAGTAAAGAGACCTTAAATGGATACATGAAATAAGTAAAAGACTTTAAATGGATACATGAAATAAGTAAAGAGAGTTTAAATGGATACATGAAATAAATAGTAGACCTTTAATGGATACATGAAATAAATAAAGAGACTTTAGATGAATACATGAAATAAGTAAAGAGACCTTAAATAGATACATGAAATAAGTAAAAGAGACCTTAGATGGATACATGAAATAAATAAAAGACTTTAAATGAATACATGAAATAAAGTAAAGACCTTAAATGGATAATTGAAATAAGTAAAGAGACTTAGATGGATACATGAAATAAAATAAAAAGAGACTTAGATGAATACATGAAATAAGTAAGAGACCTTAAATGGATACATGAAATAAGTAAAGAGACCTTAAATAGATAATTAAGTAAAGAGACCTTAGATGATACATGAAATAAGAGACTTTTAGATGATACATGAAATAAGTAAAGAGACCTTTTAATGGATACAAGGTAAAATCCAGACCTTAAAGATACATGAAATAAGTAAAGAGACCTTCGAAATAAATAAGTAAAGACCTTAAATGGATACATGAAATAAGTAAAGAGACCTTAAATGGATACATGAAATAAGTAAAAAGACCTTAAATGGATACATGAAATAAGTAAAGACTTTAAATGGATAAAGAGACTTTAATGAATACATGAAATAAGTAAAGAGACTTTAGATGGATACATGAAATAAGTAAAGAGACTTTAAATGAATACATGAAATAAGTAAAGAGACCTTAAATAGGATACATGAAATAAGTAAAGAGACTTTAAATGGATACATGAAATAAGTAAAGAGACCTTAAATGGATACATGAAATAAGTAAAAGACCTTAAATGGATACATGAAATAAGTAAAAGACTTTAATGGATACATGAAATAAGTAAAGAGACTTTAGATGGATACATGAAATAAGTAAGAGACTTAGATGGATACATGAAATAAGTAAAGAGACTTAAATGAATACATGAAATAAGTAAAGAGACCTTAAATGGATACATGAAATAAGTAAAGAGACCTTAAATGAATACATGAAATAAGTAAAGAGACCTTAATGGATACATGAAATAAGTAAAGAGACCTTAAATGGATAATTGAAATAAGTAAAGAGACTTAGATGGATACATGAAATAAGTAAAGAGACCTTAGATGGATACATGAAATAAGTAAAGAGACCTTAAATGGATACATGAAATAAGTAAAGAGACCTTAAATGGATACATGAAATAAGTAAAGAGACTTTAGATGGATACATGAAATAAGTAAAGAGACCTTAGATGAATACATGAAATAAGTAAAGAGACCTTAAATGGATACATGAAATAAAAAAGAGACTTAAATGGATACATGAAATAAGTAAAGAGACTTTAAATGGATACATGAAATAAGTAAAGAGACCTTAAATGGATACATGAAATAAGTAAAGAGACTTTAAATGAATACATGAAATAAGTAAAGAGACCTTAAATGGATACATGAAATAAGTAAAGAGACCTTAAATGGATACATGAAATAAGTAAAGAGACTTTAGATGGATACATGAAATAAAGAACTTTAGATGAATACAAAAAGAGGAACCTTAAATGGATACAAAATAAGTAAAGAGACCTTAAATGGATACATGAAATAAGTAAAGAGACCTTTAATGGATACATGAAATAAGTAAAGAGACCTTAAGATGAATAAACATGAAATAAGTAAAGAGACTTTAAATGGATACATGAAATAAGTAAAGAGACCTTAAATGGATACATGAAATAAGTAAAGAGACCTTAAATGGATACATGAAATAAGTAAAGAGACCTTAGATGGATACATGAAATAAGTAAAGAGACCTTAAATGGATACATGAAATAAGTAAAGAGACCTTTAAATGGATACATGAAATAAGAAAAAGAGACCTTAAATGGATACATGAAATAAGTAAAGAGACCTTTAAATGGATACATGAAATAAGTAAAGAGACCTTAAATGGATACATGAAATAAGTAAAGAGACTTTAGATGGATACATGAAATAAGTAAAGAGACCTTAAATGGATACATGAAATAAGTAAAGAGACCTTAAATGGATACATGAAATAAGTAAAGAGACCTTAAATGGATACATGAAATAAGTAAAGAGACCTTAAATGGATACATGAAATAAGTAAAGAGACCTTAAATGGATACATGAAATAAGTAAAGAGACCTTTAGATGGATACATGAAATAAAATAAAGAGACTTTTAGATGAATACATGAAATAAGTAAAGAGACCTTAAATGGATACATGAAATAAGTAAAGAGACCTTAAATAGATACATGAAATAAGTAAAGAGACCTTAAATGGAAATGATACATGAAATAAGTAAAGAGACCTTAAATGGATACATGAAAATAAGTAAGACTTTAAATGACCATTAAGATGGATTAGATGGATACATGAAATAAGTAAAGAGACCTTTAAATGGATACATGAAATAAGTAAAGAGACTTTAAATGGATACATGAAATAAGTAAAGAGACCTTAAATGGATACATGAAATAAAGTAAAAGACCTTAAATGGATACATAGAAATAAGTAAAGAGACCTTAAATGGATACATGAAATAAGTAAAAAGACCTTAAATGGATACATGAAATAAGTAAAGAGACCTTAAATGGATACATGAAATAAGTAAAGAGACTTTAGATGGATACATGAAATAAGTAAAGAGACTTTAGATGGATACATGAAATAAGTAAAGAGACTTTAGATGAATACATGAAATAAGTAAAGAGACTTTAGATGGATACATGAAATAAGTAAAGAGACTTTAGATGGATACATGAAATAAGTAAAGAGACCTTAAATGGATACATGAAATAAGTAAAGAGACCTTAAATGATACATGAAATAAAGAGATGGATAAAGAGACTTTAGATGAATACAAAATAAGTAAAGAGACCTTAAATGGATACATGAAATAAGTAAAGAGACTTTAAATGGATACATGAAATAAGTAAAGAGACCTTAGATGAATACATGAAATAAGTAAAAGAGACCTTAAATGGATACATGAAATAAGTAAAGAGAGACTTTAGATGGATACATGAAATAAGTAAAGAGACTTTAAATGGATACATGAAATAAGTAAAGAGACCTTTAAATGAATACATGAAATAAGTAAAGAGACTTTAGATGGATACATGAAATAAGTAAAGAGACCTTAGATAAATGGATACATGAAATAAGTAAAGAGACCTTAATGGATACATGAAATAAGTAAGAGACTTTAATGGATACATGAAATAAGTAAAAGAGACCTTTAAATGGATACATGAAATAAGTAAAGAGACCTTAAATGGATACATGAAATAAGTAAAGAGACCTTAAATGGATACATGAAATAAGTAAAGAGACCTTAAATGGATACATGAAATAAGTAAAGAGACCTTTGGATACATGAATAAGAAAGAGACTTTAGATGATACATGAAATAAGTAAAGAGACCCAAGATGGATACATGAAATAAGTAAAGAGACCTTAAATGAATACATGAAATAAGTAAAGAGACTTTAGATGGATACATGAAATAAGTAAAGAGACTTTTTTAGATGGATACATGAAATAAGTAAAGAGACCTTTAAATGGATACATGAAACAAGTAAAGAGACTTTAAATGGATACATGAAATAAGTAAAGAGACCTTAGATGAATACATGAAATAAGTAAAGAGACCTTAAATGGATACATGAAAATAAGTAAAGAGACTTTTGGATACATGAAAATAAGGATACATGAAATAAGTAAAGAGACCTTAAATGGATACATGAAATAAGTAAAGAGACCTTAGATGGATACATGAAATAAGTAAAGAGACCTTAAATGGATACATGAAATAAGTAAAGAGACTTAAATGAATACATGAAATAAGTAAAGAGACCTTAAATGGATACATGAAATAAGTAAAGAGTCCTTAAATGGATACATGAAATAAGTAAAAGACCCTTAAATGATACATGAAATAAGTAAAGAGACCTTAAATGAATACATGAAATAAGTAAAGAGACCTTAAATGGATACATGAAATAAGTAAAGAGACCTTAAATGGATACATGAAATAAGTAAAGAGACTTTAAATGGATACATGAAATAAGTAAAGAGACCTTAGATGAATACATGAAATAAGTAAAGAGACCTTAATGGATACATGAAATAAGTTAGAAATAAGACCTTAAATGGATACATGAAATAAGTAAAGAGACCTTAAATGGATACATGAAATAAGTAAAGAGATGAATACCTTAAATGGATACATGAAATAAGTAAAGAGACCTTTAAATGGATACATGAAATAAGTAAAGAGACTTTAAATGGATACATGAAATAAGTAAAGAGACCTTAAATGGATACATGAAATAAGTAAAGAGACCTTAAATGGATACATGAAATAAGTAAAGAGACCTTAAATGGATACATGAAATAAGTAAAGAGACCTTAAATGGATACATGAAATAAGTAAAGAGACCTTAAATGGATACATGAAATAAGTAAAGAGACCTTAAATGGATACATGAAATAAGTAAAGAGACCTTAAATGGATACATGAAATAAGTAAAGAGACCTTAAATGGATACATGAAATAAGTAAAGAGACTTTAAATGGATAAATAAGAAAGAGACCTTTAAATAGATACATGGAAGAAAGAGACCTTAAATGGATACATGAAATAAGTAAAGAGACCTTAAATGGATACATGAAATAAGTAAAGAGACCTTAAATGGATACATGAAATAAGTAAAGAGACCTTAAATGGATACATGAAATAAGTAAAGAGACTTTAGATGAATACATGAAAATAAGTAAAAGACTAAATGGATACATAAAATAAGTAAAGAGACCATTAAATGGATACATGAAATAATTAAAGAGACCTTAAATGGATACATGAAATAAGTAAAGAGACTTTAGATGGATACATGAAATAAGTAAAGAGACTTTAGATGGATACATGAAATAAGTAAAGAGACCTTAAATGGATACATGAAATAAGTAAAAAGACCTTAAATGGATTTGAAATGGAAAAGACCTTTAGAAATACATGAAATAAAAAGAGACTTTAAATGGATACATGAAATAAGTAAAGAGACCTTAAATGGATACATGAAATAAGTAAAGAGACTTTAGATGGATACATGAAATAAGTAAAGAGACCTTAGATGGATACATGAAATAAGTAAAGAGACTTTTAAATGGATACATGAAATAAGTAAAGAGACTTTTAGATGGATACATGAAATAAGTAAAGAGACCTTAAATGGATACATGAAATAAGTAAAGAGACCTTAAATGGATACATGAAATAAGTAAAGAGACTTTAAATGGATACATGAAATAAGTAAAGAGACTTTAAATGGATACATGAAATAAGTAAAGAGACCTTAAATGATACATGAAATAAGTAAAGAGACCTTAAATGGATACATGAAATAAGTAAAGAGACCTTTAGATGGATACATGAAATAAGTAAAGAGACCTTAAATGGATACATGAAATAAGTAAAGAGACCTTAGATGAAATAAGGATGGAAATGAAATAAAAAAGAGACCTTAAATGGATACATGAAATAAATAAAAGACTTAAATGGATACATGAAATAAGTAAAAGAGACCTTAAATGGATACATGAAATAAGTAAAGAGACTTTAGATGAGATACATGAAATAAGTAAAGAGACCTTAGATGGATACATGAAATAAGTAAAGAGACCTTAGATGAATACATGAAATAAGTAAAGAGACTTTAGATGGATACATGAAATAAGTAAAGAGACCTTAAATGGATACATGAAATAAGTAAAGAGACTTTAGATGGATACATGAAATAAGTAAAGAGACCTTAAATGGATACATGAAATAAGTAAAAAGACCTTAAATGGATACATGAAATAAGTAAAGAGACCTTAAATGGATACATGAAATAAGTAAAGAGACCTTAGATGGATACATGAAATAAGTAAAGAGACCTTAAATGGATACATGAAATAAGTAAAGAGACCTTAAATGGATACATGAAATAAGTAAAGAGACCTTAAATGGATACATGAAATAAGTAAAAAGACTTTAGATGGATACATGAAATAAGTAAAAGAGACCTTAAATGATACATGAAATAAGTAAAGAGAGACCTTAAATGGATAAAGAAAAGAGACTTTAGATGGATACATGAAATAAGTAAAGAGACCTTAAATGGATACATGAAATAAGTAAAGAGACCTTTAAATGGATACATGAAAATAAGTAAAGAGACCTTAAATGGATACATGAAATAAGTAAAGAGACCTTAAATGGATACATGAAATAAGTAAAAGAGACCTTAAATGAATACATGAAATAAGTAAAGAGACCTTAAATGGATACATGAAATAAGTAAAGAGACCTTAAATGGATACATGAAATGAAAGACCTTAAGTAAAGAGACCTTTTAATGGATACATGAAATAAGTAAAGAGACCTTAAATGGATGGAAATAAGTAAAGAGACCTTAAATAGATACATGAAAAAAAGAGACCTTAAATGGATACATGAAATAAGTAAAGAGACTTAAATGATACTTGAAATAAGAAAGAGACCTTAAATGGATACATGAAATAAGTAAAGAGACTTTAGATGAATACATGAAATAAGTAAAGAGACCTTAAATGGATACATGAAATAAGTAAAAAGACTTTTAAATGGATACATGAAATAAGTAAAGAGACCTTAAATGGATACATGAAATAAGTAAAGAGACCTTAAATGGATACATGAAATAAGTAAAGAGACCTTAAATGGATACTTGAAATAAGTAAAGAGACCTTAAATGGATACATGAAATAAGTAAAGAGACTTTAGATGAATACATGAAATAAGTAAAGAGACCTTAAATGGATACATGAAATAAGTAAAGAGACCTTAAATGGATACATGAAATAAGTAAAGAGACCTTAAATGGATACATGAAATAAGTAAAGAGACCTTAAATGGATACATGAAATAAGTAAAGAGACCTTAAATGGATACATGAAATAAGTAAAGAGACCTTAAATGGATACATGAAATAAGTAAAGAGACTTTAGATGGATACATGAAATAAGTAAAGAGACTTTAAATGGATACATGAAATAAGTAAAGAGACCTTAAATAGATACATGAAATAAGTAAAGAGACCTTAAATGGATACATGAAATAAGTAAAGAGACCTTAAATGGATACATGAAATAAGTAAAGAGACCTTAAATGGATACATGAAATAATTAAAGAGACCTTAAATGGATACATGAAATAAAAGAGAAAGGATACACCTTAAAAGAGACCTGGATACATACATGAAATAAGTAAAGAGACCTTAAATGGATACATGAAATAAGTAAAGAGACCTTAAATGGATACATGAAATAAGTAAAAAGACCTTTAAATGGATACATGAAATAAGTAAAGAGACCTTAAATGGATACATGAAATAAGTAAAGAGACCTTAAATGGATACATGAAATAAGTAAAGAGACCTTAAATGGATACATGAAATAAGTAAAGAGACCTAAATGGATACATGAAATAAGTAAAGAGACCTTTAAATGGATACATGAAATAAGTAAGAGACCTTAAATGAGACTATAAGTAAAGAGATGGATACATGAAATAAGTAAAGAGACCTTAATGGATAATGAAATAAATGGATACATGAAATAAGTAAAGAGACTTTAAATGGATACATGAAATAAGTAAAGAGACCTTAAATGGATACATGAAATAAGTAAAGAGACCTTAAATGGATACATGAAAAAGTAAAGAGACCTAAAATGGATACATTAAGAAAGAGACCTTAAATGGATACATGAAATAAGTAAAGAGACCTTAGATGGATACATGAAATAAGTAAAGAGACCTTAAATGGATACATGAAATAAGTAAAGAGACTTTAAATGGATACATGAAATAAGTAAAGAGACTTAAATGGATACATGAAATAAGTAAAGAGACCTTAAATGGATACATGAAATAAGTAAAGACTTTAGAATGATACATTAAATGATGGACATGAAATAAGTAAAGAGACTTTAGATGGATACATGAAATAAGTAAAAGAGACTTTAGATGGATACATGAAATAAGTAAAGAGACCTTAAATGGATACATGAAATAAGTAAAGAGACCTTAAATGGATACATGAAATAAGTAAAGAGACCTTAAATGGATACATGAAATAAGTAAAGAGACTTTAAATGGATACATGAAATAAGTAAAAAAGACCTTAAATGGATACATGAAATAAGTAAAGAGACCTTAGATGGATACATGAAATAAGTAAAAAGACCTTTAAAATGGATACATGAAATAAGTAAAGAGACTTTGAGATGGATACATGAAATAAATAAGTAAAGAGACCTTAAATGGATACATGAAATAAGTAAAGAGACCTTTTAAATGGATACATGAAATAAGTAAAGAGACTTTAAATGGATACATGAAATAAGTAAAGAGACCTTAGATGGATACATGAAATAAGTAAAGAGAGACCTTAAATGGATACATGAAATAAGTAAAGAGACCTTAAATAGATACATGAAATAAGTAAAGAGACCTTAAATGGATACATGAAATAAGTAAAGAGACTTTAGATGGATACATGAAATAAGTAAAGAGACCTTAAATGGATACATGAAATAAGTAAAGAGACCTTAAATAGATACATGAAATAAGTAAAGAGACTTTAGATGGATACATGAAATAAGTAAAGAGACCTTAAATGGATACATGAAATAAGTAAAGAGACTTTAGATGGATACATGAAATAAGTAAAGAGACCTTAAATGGATACATGAAATAAGTAAAGAGACTTTAAATAGATACATGAAATAAGTAAAGAGACTTTAGATGAATACATGAAATAAGTAAAGAGACCTTAAATGGATACATGAAATAAGTAAAGAGACTTTAGATGGATACATGAAATAAGTAAAGAGACCTTAAATGGATACATGAAATAAGTAAAGAGACTTTTAGATGGATACATGAAATAAGTAAAGAGACCTTAAATGGATACATGAAATAAAAGAGACCTTAAAACATGAAAGAAAGAGACTTTAATGGATACATGAAATAAGTAAAGAGACCTTAAATGGATACATGAAATAAGTAAAGACCTTTAGATGGATACATTAAGATGGAATACATGAAATAAGTAAAGAGACTTTAGATGGATACATGAAATAAGTAAAGAGACTTTAGATGGATACATAAATAAAGACCTTACATGAAATAAGTAAAAGAGACTTTAGATGGATACATGAAATAAGTAAAAGACCTTAAATGGATACATGAAATAAGTAAAAGACCTTAAATGGATACATGAAATAAGTAAAGAGACTTTGGATGGAAGAGACTTTATGATAATAAATAAGTAAAAGAGACTTTAGATGAATACATGAAATAAGTAAAGAGACCTTAAATGGATACATGAAATAAGTAAAAGAGATACATGAAATAAGTAAAGAGACTTTAGATGGATACATGAAATAAGTAAAGAGACTTTAGATGGATACATGAAATAAGTAAAGAGACTTTAGATGGATACATGAAATAAGTAAAGAGACCTTAAATGGATACATGAAATAAGTAAAGAGACCTTAAATGGATACATGAAATAAGTAAAGAGATACATGAAATTAAATGGATACATGAAATAAGAAATAAGTAAAGAGACCTTAAATGGATACATGAAATAAGTAAGAGACTTAAATGGATACATGAAATAAGTAAAGAGACCTTAAATGGATACATGAAATAAGTAAAGAGACCTTTAGATGAATACATGAAATAAGTAAAGAGACCTTAATGGATACATGAAATAAGTAAAGAGACCTTAAATGGATACATGAAATAAGTAAAGAGACCTTAAATGGATACATGAAATAAATAAGTAAAAGAGACCTTAAATGGATGGAAATAAGTAAAGAGACCTTAAATGGATACATGAAATAAGTAAAGAGACTTTAGATGAATACATGAAATAAGTAAAGAGACTTTAGATGGATACATGAAATAAGTAAAGAGACCTTAAATGGATACATGAAATAAGTAAAGAGACCTTAAATGGATACATGAAATAAGTAAAGAGACCTTAAATGGATACATGAAATAAATAAAAGTCTTTAAGAGAAGGAAAACTGATTTTAAACCTCCATTGTCTTGCAGCCATATGCAATCATGCAAAAGTCTTCAGGAGTAAACTCTAAGAACAAACCCAGGATGGTATCCAAAAAGCAGTCTGATGTTATGTTCAGTTTTGTTCTGGCAGCTGGTGCCAAACTGTATTAGCCTCTATCTTTCCATTGGACAACATCGGTGACATTGTGAAGGGAGACATGCTGTATGCACAACTGTCAACCTCTCATAAAGCCCTACTCAGGCCTGGAAAAATGGAAAGCAACAGTCACTTCTCTGTAGGCCTGTACAGCCATAACAGATGATGTGCTACCATCAACAGCTGAGGTATAACTCTTCAAGTGCAGATCCATGGTCTCTCAATACTGACAGATGCCACACAGACTTTGAAAATTCAAATAATTTTGATACACCCAAATATATAATTATAATAATAATAACAATCTTTATATGTGTGCATGAAATAAATTTTGGAGTATTTATAAAAAATTAAAATACTTTTAATATACTATATCAGAAATGAATAAATTTATCAATGTAGAGAAGAAATTGCTTGATATCTATGTCTGAAATTTTTCATTTTACTGCATATAGGCTATGTTTGGTTTAATGAACTTGAACAGCATTACTTAGTATGCAAGTTTTGTAGGTGGTGTCATATTTGGATGCTTTTTATTGATTGGTTTCCTTTTTGGTATGATGCAGGTATTTCGAACCTTTGCTTGATTCAATGAAGATAATTTTGCATTGAACAGAAATTGATTTTTTCAGTTCAGTAAAATCAAATCTTAGGCCAGAGGGCAGATAACCCATCAAAAAACAAAACAAAAAAATAAGAAATTTGCACTTTCTATCCACAGTGTTCTATTCTTTGAAAGATTCTCTTTGTGATAAAGTTAGTATCAGCATTGAAGATATTGGTGGCCTCAGAGAAGCACCAAACAGTAAACCAGAACTGACTGAGCTGCATAACAGTTTTTTCCAGAATTATTATTTGGCATAAAAAGTTTCTATTTAAATAGTTCTATAATAAATCTCATATTTTATGATCAGTTTATTCAAGCATGAAAACAACAACAATAACTCTTGAATTAATTCCTAACCACTGATAAACCCTTTTTATTCTTGCTTTTAAATACATTTCTTTTGTTAAATCATTAGCAATATATTTACTTCTATCTAAATAAATAAATGGCATTCTGTCACTCCATCCATGTAACAGAAACATCTTTAACTCAGGTGACACTTGCTTTACATAGCTACATTTTTGGAATCAGGATAATCCCGGGATTGAAAATCTATCCTTGATCTAGTGCTTGAACATCCAGGTATTGGGATTTGCGTCCAGATGAGGAGGGAACAGTTAAAAATTCAAATTTTAAAATAACTGAAAAAAATTAGTAATCTTAAAAGTTTTTAATTTATATTGAATTTAAAGTAACACAAAAACTTTGTGAATTTAAAAATTTTTGTTTTAAATTCAGTTTAAAATATCTGCAAACATTTTAAATTGAGGAAATCAATTTTGTTTCTTCAAAATGCCAAGGAATCAGAATTAAAGTGAAAGGTTTCATGATGTGAGGTTTTGAAGTTCTGCAGAATTTGTGATTTGAAGAACTCAGTTTTTGGTCCGAATTGGAATTTTGGCCCAAATCAGTTGTTTGGCTGGAATTGGACTTATAGACCAAATCAGAGTTAAAATGAGGTTTTGAAGTTCCATTGAGGAAATCAAAGTTGTTTCTTCAAAATTATTGCTGTTTTTAAGTTGGACTAGAGGTCCCTTTTGTTTTAGGCCAGAGGCCCAATTAGCCCTCCACAGGAGCTAGCTTAAATTTCCACTCTGTGAGGTTTTTAAGCTAGTTATACATATAATAACTCTATTTTGTAAGTGATATGTGCATACATTCCTGACTATTGACAATCCCTTTTATTCCTGATTTTAAATGTTTCTCTCATCAAATCATTAGCAATGTATTTAATTTATATATATATATATATATATATATATATATATTATTTAAAAAAACAACCACTTTAAGGCTCCATTGTAATAGTTTATTTCACCAGAGACTTTTAATATTCCCTGGATCTTCAGACATCACTAAAATTAAAAGTCTCTGGTGAAATAAACTATTACAATGGAGCCTTAAATTGGTCTGCTTTTCTTTAAATTATTAGCTCTGAATTAACATTGAGCTCTCAGGATTTCATCCTTCTTGAGATTATCCATACAGATTACCAAGATTTTCGTTACTTAACTATATAAATATATATAATAACCTTATTTTGTAAATAAGACTTGCATTCATTCCTGATTATTGACTTAAAAAGATTGTCAATAGCAAAGAATAAAAGGGACTGTCAATAGTTCTGGTTTTAAATACATTTCTTTCAACAAATCATTGGCAATGTATTTATCTTAGACATAACAGTCCTATTTTGTAAGTAAGACCCGCATTCATTCTTAACAACTGACAATCTTTTTTATTCCTGGTTTTAAATACTTTTCTTTCATTAAATTATTAGCAACATATTTACATTATACATATAATAACCTCATTCTGGCATTAATGCTTACACTAATTCCAGACCAGTGATAATCTCTTTATTCTTGGTTTTTCGATACATTGCTCTTGACAAATCATTAGCAATGTGTTTACATTATGTTCTGTCAGTAATGCTTATATTAATTCCAAAAACAGTGTCAGTCACTTTTTTCCTCATTAGTAATACATTTCAATAGTAATTATTTATTTTTACCATAAAGTAATTGGATGTGTGGGTAGTGTAATTGGTACAGCAACTCAGAAAGATATACTGGTGACTAGAGTTCAGATTCTGTTCAGACTAAAACCCACCATGCCACGCACAAATCACTTTCATTCCCTTCATATTCCATTGGTGAGATGTAAGTTCCATTTGACCAGCTTCTTTTCATGAAATGCTGCTTTATAGAACTGACTCCCAAGAGGATGCTTCTTTGATCACAACAATCTTTTCCTGTTCAAGCCTAGAGTCAATCCTTATCTTGCCCACATATCTGTATAAACTGTGCCTCTTACTTTGTAACTTTTGTGATGTCAACGAACACTCATTACCACTTTTTTAATACCAACAAATACTCATCACAACTTTTGTAATGCTCGTTGTAGTAGAGTCTTTGTAATCGCAGATACAACTTATAGTATGCCGTTGAACAATGCTGGTGTCAGAAACCTTCAAATAACACTTGCACTAATAGTACTTGCTTGATAATACTCACTTGAACAGTCATCTGTATAGTGATCAGTAATCTGTATACAGAAATAGTATAGCCAATAGATTAGAGAAATAGCATAGACTAGAAATGGTGATCCGTATAGCAATAGAGGATAGAACAGAAATAGCGATCTAAATAGTAATAGAGGATAGAATAGAAATGCAATTCTTAGTCCTACATATATGTGTTTCCTCTGTGGTCTACTTAATTCAATAATGGGATTGCCTGTGTTTACTCACTGGTGATCTATGTTCAAACTCAAGTGTCAGCAGCAACACTTTATTCCTATATAACAGTAAACCCTTAACATTGAGTGGTTTTTGGGCCTTATACAGTGCAGACATTATTCATCAAGTTTGCTTTCACACAAAAACCCTTGAGAAATATAGGAATTAATGTCTTATGAATCCATTACTTCTGTAAGTTCCACTCAAGCAGCGTCTTCCTATGAACAACTGCTTTGTAGAACTGACTCTCAAAAAGATGCTTCATCTATCACACAAATCTTAACCTGTTCAAATCTAGAGTTAACCATTATATTCCTAACATATTTCTATAAACTGTGGTTCTTACTATGTAACCCTCTACCCTGAGAGGTTCTCAGGCCTTGTACAGGGTGAACATTATTCAGTTTCACACAAAAAACCTTGAGAAATGTAGGAATCAATCTCTTATGAATCCATCTCTTCTCCTCCTCTCTACTGTTTGGCAAAGCTGACCATGCTTTCTTGTCCTGGGGTGGCAACCAGTCTAGGAAAAGGAAAAGGGGTTTTAAAACCAGCTTGAAGAGAAATAAGCTCTGTCAGGCTATATTACCCAAGCAACACCTTGACTGCTATAGCTGCAGCACATGGTGCTCCTATGAACCTAAATGATTACAAAACTTGTAATATGACATGACAGTAGAGTAATTACCAATGTATCTCTATCGTAAGACACCTACAGAAGAATTAATTATACCACATAATTAACTTAGCCTTGAATGCAATGAAAGACTCTCTTTGTGTACAGTTTAGTGTAAATCAATGCAAACTGGCTGAAGATTTCAAAAGAAAGATATTACTGACTAAGCTTAAAATAGTTTTAGTAAAAGTTGATCAGCAGTCAAGAGGCACAATTGCATTTTCTTGCTTAAAGGAAAGAGAGGTAACGAAGAATCAATATTTTTTTTTAAATCAGTATCAAGAAACATATTGATAACAGTTTGGCCAGGCCTGCACTAATTAAAATTTAAGGTGGGTTCTAACATGTCTAACCTTTCTTTTCTGTTTATGTGCCATGTTCTTCCAAGATGTTGGTGATCATGGCTCTACACCTCTCTCTATCCCTTGAAGCTTTCAACAAGTTTCTTCCCTCTGATTCCTCCCCCAGACCAAGTTCTGTCATCCACTTGCTTAAGCCTGCCAAGTATGTCATGCATTGTTTTTCCTTGTCTCTCTTTCCCTGTATTTGACCTGTGAGTATCAGATTCTCCAGGCACTCCTTCCTGATCATTGTTCTTTAGACCGGTAGGCCAGAGAGAGCACTACATCCTGGTAAGATTCATTTACCCTTTTGAAGAATGTGCATTCTTTCGTTCAGATCATCTCAAGCACCCAAAAGTGATCATTTTCTATAGAAAATTCCCAAATTGTTAATTTCTGTTTTTGTTTGTTTGTTTGTTTGGTTGGTTGTTTTTTTTTACTGCGGTTAACTGATACCGCTGGAAATTAAAACCGTGGATAAGGGGATACCGCTTTATATTCTCACATATCAGGGAAGCGACTTCTTTTTATGTGCCATGTCCTTTCAGGACATAGGTGATCATGGCTCTCCACCCCCCTCTCTTCCTTGCAGCTCTCAACAAGTTCCTTCCCTCTGCTTCCCCCAAAACCACGTTCTGTCATCCACTTGCTTAAGTCTGCCAGGTATGTCATGCATTGTTTTCCCTTGTCTCTCTTTCCCTCTATTTGACCTGTGAGTATCAGATTCTCCAGGCCCTCCTTCCTCATTATGTGTTCCAGAAACTTCAGCTGCCTCTTCCTGATGTTAAGTATAAGCCTCCTCCTGTAGAACCACATCTCTGTCACCTCAAATCTCTTCTTCATCTTTGAGGAAATGGCCTAACATTACTGATCTAAATCAATAAAATCAATTGTTCTTGTGCCATGGATCATTAAGTTTGGATGATGGCAGTTGAAAAGCATAGGATTTGAAATGCTGATGTCAAGACTTGGAAGATTTACACAACATTTTTAGACTTGTAAAATATATATAATCTACAATATCGATATTTATTAATAGACTGAAAGAGAATAGGATTAGCAGATATCAAGTTCAATAGACTTAAACAGATGGAATAGGCTCTATATTTGATGTGCCTACTCATAATACAATCAACTGGGTGTGGTCAGTAAAGGTTCATATTTTTGGTCATTCAAGCAAAAAGTAGACACTAATGATTGGTGTCATCTGTTGGTCCAAATTATGTCCTCAATTTACATTGTTTTGTATAACTCTTCATAATGTTCATGGTTTCAGATTTCACACACACACACCTATCTCTCTCTCTCTCTCTCTATATATATATATATATATATATATATATATATATATATATATATATATATATTTAAAAAAATGGTATGACAAATTGGATAAACATTTTTGTGACACATTTCATCTGTTAGGATTTCATTGAACTAGACTTTGTTGATGTTGCCATCTCTACACATGTGCACAAAATGAGAGACACTCGTAGTTTCAAAATTTTTTAAAGAATTTTTTTTTTTAGAAAGAATATTTTTTTCAATTTAACCAAATTCATTTGTATTCTTTTTCTCTCCATCAGCTTTGTCCCTTACTATCCTAAATTGTGACAACAGAAAATCTACCAAAAATGGTGATATATTGTAAAAACCTGGATGCAAAATTACTGTGGCTGAACTAGCAATGAAGACACTTTCCAGACATTTTCATCATAGTAGAATATTTTCTCTTTTAACCAAAGTAGCATTTCCTATGTCAAAAATGTAGTTAGTTTCATTATGGTGATATGCATTTTGTGTGTTGTCATTTGAAATGTCCCTTTTGTGTTCATATAGTTTTTGTTTACACTTCTTAAGGTTTCTCCAATGTATTCGTTCTGGCAATTCCTACATTTGATAGAGTACATCTCTCCCTCAAGTTTTGTCTTCTTGTTTTGTTTTTTATTGATTAAGTCTTTGATTGTTTTAGATGTAGTTGTGACAAATTTTATGTTAAGTTTAGATAAATTCTATTCAGTTGTAGTTGTGATAGAGGTAGTGGGTAGAGTAATATATATATTTAATGTTTTTTTTATTTAACACTATTTCTTATTATTATAAACATTATTTTTAGTAGTTACATGTGTTTGAGTTGCAAGCCCATTTTTTTTTTATTTTCTTAAACATAACGTTGAATAAAAAAAATAAGAAAATCGCATAAAAAATGGCTGTTGTTTTGGTTATGAAACTGAAACCAGCTGATATAGATTTGTAGAGTTCCCAATGAGAGACGTGATTTCCATAAATAAATAGTTCGGATGATGCTCTGTCAGCCTTGTCTACAAGCTGGTAGTTGCATGCTTTGGTTTAAAAAGCGGTTTCTCTGATGGAAAAAATGGATACATGTTCAATTCCTGTCAGAGGAACAGTTTTTTAGGAGGAATTCTCAATCTAGTTGTTATTAATCTCCTTGATTTAGAAAATAATAAAAAAACAGGGATAATAATGTTTGCTGTAATAACAAATATATACACAATTCACACAATACACACAAGAGAAAAATATAGTTTTAAGATCAACACCAAGTTGCAAAAGTCTGTTTCATATATATATATATATAGTGTAACCCGGATATAAGAGAAACCCGGATATAAGAGAGATTTTCCCTGGTCCCAAAGTAGAGCCTGTGTTAATGTATATAAATAGATTAAAACCCGGATATAAGAGACTCTGGTCCCACAACTCTCTTATATCCGGTTAATTGTATATATATATATATACATATATATATATATATATATATATATTATAATTTTATCATATAGACAAAAACAATTTACTCACTACAAAGATGCAACTTTGTTTCGATACATTTCAATTGCACTTCGACAGGTGAGAACCAAAAATGGTTATGAACAATTCTGCTTGTGGGCAAGCTGTATGTGAAACGTCACTTCCTTTTTTCCATTTGTTTGAGAAAATAATATACATATATATACATGAAGCAAAAAGGTGACGGAGTGAAACAATAGTGCTATAATTGATTTTTTATGTAATTATTATTTTATGTATTTTATTTTTTTTAATTTGTTTACTCATTTAATTTATTTTTAAAAGTTTATAAGTTAAGCATTTTCTTTCAATTTTTGAAAACTTTATGACCATGTATAAATATTTTAGCATGAAAAATGAGCATTTCTTTTATGAAAGGAGATATTTGAAAAAACAGGGTGTAAAGTTAATGTTTTTGCAAGAAACAATCATTGCATTTTTCTAAAAAGTTTAAATTTAAGTTTTCTCTCTTAATTAGTACAGCATTTTTTAGATAGAAATTGTGTTCAAAGTTATTTCTATTTATAACTAATGCATTGAATAAATTGTTATGTATAAGAACTTTCTTATGTTCATAAATACAGATTTTAAAATTTATGCAAGTTTATATATATATATATATATATATATATATATATTTAATGAACAACAGACACTTCAAGGTACCATGACAATAATTTATTTCACCAAAATCCTTTTTAAGGTAACACTTCCAACAATGAAATGAGAGGAAAAATATGAAATAGAAATTGATGGGTAGTGTAATTTTATATAATTAAATAGGGAGGGTGAAGGTGGCGGTTAAAGAGACAATACAAAATATAGTGAGGGTTAAATTTACATCTCTCTTAAATAAGCTTTAAATTGGGGTAGGAGGAGTAATCTGACCTTGACCTATTTATATGGTAAAAGAAATAGGAAGTGGAATATAGGAATAGTGAGGAAAAGAAATAAAGTCAAAGGAAAGAGAAAGAAAAAAAAGAGAAAAAACGCCAGACGTATACAAAAGGGTATATATATATACACACTGAGAGGGGAAGCAAAATTTTTAAAATTGTTGTGATCAATTATTTTACATAAATAAGTATCTTAATACAAAAGAATATTAATAAAACAATCTTAAAATGAAAAATTTATTCATTGTAACTTCAGTTAGTGTCAACTATTATTATCACCTCAAAAATGCAGTGAAACTTTTAACTTGGACAACTCCTATTAATAACATTCCTCAGGTTATTAATCTTATGGTAAGAGGTCTTGTTGCTGGCCTGCTCCAAAATGCCCCACACAACATAACTTACTGGTTTCACGTTCAGGTTGGAGGTGAGCCAGCATCCTGTTGGCTTGAAATTGTCAAAGTTATCTTTGCCAAACTTCTTCACCTTTGTAGTTGTATGGCTCAGAGCACTGTCCTAGGTCTACACTTAGTTGGCCTTGAGCCATGGCAAAACACGTTATTGCAAAGTTTTGTAGTAGGCATAAGCACTTAACATTTTCTCCAAGGTTGTTTAAGAATTGGGGTATCCTTTTCTTATCAGAGGCCACAACAACAAAGATCATTACCTGTGCTGAAGGTTTGTTCCTGAATATTGTCTTAACATCATTGATGAGACACCATTTTGACAATTCAGGTATTTTAACACTAGACCCATGATACTTGATGGATGGAAACAAGCTAAAGCAGCCAAAGGTTTTTTTTTCCATTTTTTCCCTATCGGTTAGATATTTACACAGGTTGTTTCTCTTTTTTTACATTCTTTGAACTGTCTGAGAATTGCTTCATTGCATGAAACTACTTATAAGAGTGAGATTCATGTCTCTTTAACTCTCTTCGATTGTATATATATATATATATATTTCTCAGAATTAACCTGTAGAAAAAGAGAATAAGAAAACTGTAGTTTTAGCTGACTTGTTTCATCCAATGTGGACTTTTCAAGACAAAAACGAAATGAATATTGTTGAAACAAAGTATCTATAAACAAGAAACTAAATGTCATTAGAAACTAGAATAATTTAGAAATGCTCTTGTATATTCATATGGTCAACTGAAAAATTACATCAATTACTTTATGTTTGAAGAGAATATTTTCACATGTAGAAATATTGTTTGTATTGTTGTGTTGTTAGATTCAACCATTTTCTTTTGATTTCTTGATATATTTGTTGTGTACATTGGCTTGGGAGAGTAGTGATTCTGTTAGGAAAGGTGATATAGGGGAAAACCTGGGTGTAGATTAATATTTGGATAATATTCAATGACAGCACTCTTGAGGATTTTCCTTCTGAGTGAATTATTTTCTTTTTTTTATGAGTGTAGCATTTATAAAATCAAAATTCTCTTCAAACATTTGTTCATATTCAGTTTGTGCGACTACATACTTGAGTATTGGCCACTATGATACATGACTTTACAACAGTTTGTGTAGTGGTAGCTGAATTTAAATATGTAAAGAGTGAAGATTATAAATACAACTGACTAGGCAAGAACCAAAAAAACTTGTTTATGTTCAGTTTGCACAACTACTTATGTATCAACCACAATGTTAAATGACTTTACAACAGGCAACTTAGCATAATGTTACCTCGTTAAATAATTCCTTGTTATATATTCAAATATACATCAAGGAATAATGGCTTAACTTTATGTTGTTCCATTCTTTTCTCACTAGTTAGAAAAAATTGAAATAATTTTATTTTCCTTTGTCTGATTGGTTAAAATTGGTATCCTTCAGCATGGAAATATGAAATCAGGTAGCAAACTTTTCAGGGCAACAAAAGCCTCTTCTTTCAATGTCTTTCAGTAAAACTTAAAAGACCTGTAAGCTGTGAACTTTGAAATGAAAAGAATTTTATTATTATTATTATTTTCATTATTAGCAGCAACATCTGGTTGTTGAAAACCTATTAAACATAACACAAGAAGCCATAGTATTGCAGAGGTTAAAGTCTTTTTCAAATCATAATTAGCCACCAGCATTCCACCAATTAGCATTGATTGTTGACACAAATTGGATTCTGGCACTTTTCATACCCAGAATGCATTAAATAATTATTCAGTATTGTTTTGTAAATGTTCACAAATTGCACAGTGTAAGCTGCATAACCTGGGGCACTAATAGAATGTCAACTTGGAAGCAATTCTTTAAGATTCAATCACTTCTTGACAACTGTTTTCTTCAAGAACCATTCTTAACCTCAGAATCCCATGTCATCTTAAAGAAGTAAAAATTCATATTGTCCATTTTTTTCATTTGATCTTATTGTTACTTTTTATCATGATACTCTCATTCAATAATTCTTGCACCATTAAAGTTGGAACCAAGAAAATTGCCTTCGGTGAGATGGAAATTCACCTCCCATGTCCTCAGAGCTGGTCTTAGATGGATGTCACTTTAACCATAAAAGGTTTGCTTTGGTTTACAGCTTATCAAACTTTTACAGATTATTTAATTGGTAAATTCTTTCATTTTGTTAAACAAAAGATAAGTAGATATAGGCCTAGATTATACAAGATTTGAAAAGGCAGAATTAGGTTTGGTTTGCATGAGAGTCAAAAAGGCAGACATAGGTTTAGTTTACACATGTGATAAATGATAGGCATAGGTCTGATTTACATGTGATTCAAAAAGATAGATATAATTTTCATTTGCATTAGAATCAAAAAGGTGGACATAGGTTTGGCTTACATGAGAGTCAAAAGGGCAGACATAGACATTGTTGTTTGTAATATTATTCCTTCTTTCCGTCAAGCTGCCCTTAATGGAATTTTCTATCTCACCAGTCAGGTTTTATCTGCTGATTGAAGAGTGTTGAAAGTTAGTGCTTTTTATGCTTTAAGAGAAAGAAGTGGCAGAGAGAGTGAGCCAAGTGGGAGGTAAGGTGTTTGTACAACAAAAAGATATTTTATCCCTTTTCAAGACACTGTCCATTGAGAATATAGACAGCTGGAAATTTGACCAGATTTATTTAGCAATGAATTTACCCATGAAAATATAAGCTAGCTGTCTTGTATTGAATATTATTTTAATTTATTCAGATGTACCGTTGTATATTATTTGATCATTATAATTCTTATTTACTAAGAAACAGAAAAAAATTGTCAGAAGCAAAGAAAAGAATACTGAACTGTTATGTAATATCAGTCCCCTTATATGGCAGTGAATGCTGAACAATCTCTTCACAGATGAAGAGGAGACTTGAGGAAGCATAAATTTGCTTCTACAGGATGATGCTGAGGATACTATGGACTAAATATGTGAGCAACGATTAAGTTTTAGAGAAAATGGAAACAAAAAGGAAACTTATAGAAAAGAGAGTTGAAATTTTTAGAGCACATAATGAGTAAAGAGGGCTTGGAAAATTTAATACTTACAGGACAAATTGTAGGCAAAAGGGACAGAGGAAAATACATAACCTACATAGTGAGCTTGAGAGGATGGCAGAACAGGGTTTAGGAGAAATAACAAAAAGACAAAATTTATTAAGAACAACAAAGGACAGGAAATTGTGGAGAGTCATGATTGCCTACATCCTGAAGGAATATGGCATATAGAAGAATGCATGAGAATAAAAAAAGTAGACATAGTTTTGTTTTTCATGATAATCAAAGAATGTAGGCATAAGTATAATAAGCAGGTGGCTCCTTTGCATACTGATGAAGCTGGCATATTCTTGGCCACAAACGACAAGGTGAACCATGAAAGATAATTTCTCGACAGATCTCAAATCTAAGTTCTTTTCATTTGATTATTACAATGTATTATTTAATTTCTTTACTTTCTCATTGTAACCATGGAATTGGCAGACTGAATTCAAAGTTCCGATTTGACCGTTGCATTTATTTCTTTTTTTCTTTTTAGTATGATAAAGTCCTAAAAGATGAAATGTGTCACACAAAATTATTTTCCAATTTGTCATTATCATAACATTGTTCTGGTATATAAAAATTTATATATCATTTTCTCTCTCTCACACACACACACACACACACACACACACACACATATATGTATATGCAGTGTGTGATGGATAAATTGTCAACTAAATTATGTAAAAATGAAAATAATACTGATATCTCATTTTAACAAATATATTTTCCAAAATTGCAGAAAAATATCTTGAAATACTAAAGAGTAAATTCATTCAATAAAACTACCATTGGCTTGAAGATGATTTCAGTATCTCCTGCAAATCTTCTGGACAGTCTCTTTGTTTAAGTTGGTGAATGCTGCCATAATCCTTGCCTTCAGTTTATCTTTGGAGTTTTGTTGGTCTCCTACTCAACTGCACCCCATACATGATAAAGGAAGTTGCAATTGTGGAGAGTTAAGTGGCCAAATGTAAGGGGTAATGTGGTCACAGAAATAGTCTGGCAGCCATGACTGGATTCTCCTGCTAGTGTGGCATGGTCCAGAGTCCTGTTGCCAGACTCAGGGTCTTCCAGCAGCCACTCTCTTGACCTAGAGCAGGACTACCCACTCAACACTTGAGGTAGGCCTTTGTGTTGAGTATGAGGCCCTTTGGGAGGATGAATGGAGGCATAACATTGCAATCACTAGTGATCACTCCAAAAACCTTCATAATCACCATTAGCTCTTTCTGAATCCTCTGCACAGTCCTCAGATTGACACCCAATTACTCTGAAATATTCGTATTGAAGCTTCCGGCATGAATGCCAAGCAGTATAGCATTTCCAAATTTCTGGTGGGGGGAATTGTGTCATGGTGGTCTTTTCCTCACAGACAATTCCCAACTGACCCTACTATATAGTGCAGTCAACAAAATCGGAAACAAACAACATGTATGTGCAGAATTAAAAATTAAAATGGTGACAATTTACCCATCATGCCCTTTACATATAGGCTTGGTATTCTGAATAAATATTTAAATATATATGCAGTTAATAAATTTCTTAATTTTTTTGTTCAAATTCTTGTCATCAAGTCCATACATATTTTCAGGTGTGTTAGCAAGTAACATTTATCTCCCTTGATCTTAGAACTCATCCATTGAAGAAGTCAGTAATAGTTATCATGGCTTACAAGGCAATTATATATATAAATCTTGATTCTATCTAGTAATGTTTTTTTTTAACCATTATAACAAAGAATCTGATTACTTATTTATCTTAATGTTTGATCTTGTGTTATAAACAAACAATTGGTTTGTAGTTGTAAAATGAGTAAAAGATCTATTGTATTGGTTGGTTATGAAGATCAAAACAATAAAGAATAATATTAGATTAATTATAAAGTTAATTCTGATTTTACTATTTAGAAATATTAGAAGCATTTATTTTTACTAACCTCATTCAAGTCTAGGGTTAACTGTTATCAATTCCTACATAACTTCATGAACTGCACTTCTTGCCTTTCTTACATTCATACAACACCACATAGTAATTCTCTACCTTGAATGGCTCCTGGGCCTTATACTGGGTGAACCTTAGTACATAAAAATTATAGCAATATCTCTCCCTTTCAACTCCTGTTCTGCCATCCATTTTGTTGTATAGGAATAAAGTGTCATTGC
>CAHIKZ030004489.1:4830000-4862500 GCA_903632075.3 Acanthosepion pharaonis | reverse complement strand
TCTTGGCTGGTTTTTCCATCTTTTTTTACAGTTCTAACCTTCCAAGTAACTGAAACCTTATTTGTATTATTCGGACTATTGTCCTCATCTTTGTCGCCATATTTATTACAATGTTTCAGCCGTTGTACACTCCGGCCTTCTTCAGGTGGTTGGAATGTTGAACTGAACTCTTTATTTCACTCACTGGGGCAGACTGTTCTAGTTCCACATGCCATGAAATGACTGTATATATAATCTATCAGTGGAAAGGAAATTTAAGAATTAGCATTAACTTTTGCATATTCTGGACATTAGTAGTTACCAAAATATTCTCAGTGCTGCCAAGAAGGGTTTCTAAAAAAAAGAATTCTGATGTTTGAATAGATTTGACAATGTGGGTCTGGCTGAGAACCTTTCAGCACCTCCTTGAAGTAATGAAGCTCATTGTGACTGAAAAACAAAGATGAGGATAGTCCCTACCAAAATCCTTCTGTTCTTTTCTCTTCATCCTTATAATCTATCAATGTGGTAATATTTTTTTTCCCTTTCTTCTGAATCTTCAGCCTATTCTAAACCCCTCCCCCATATCTTTGGTATTCTCATTCTGATAGAGTACATAAATAATTCTGCTTCTTAACCACTTAGGCCTGTCTTAGGAGCATTCTGTGAGTGCTTCAAAGCTTGTGTACTTCTGTGTATTTGTATATATCGCTGATTAATGATCTAGAAAGTTTACTTTTTGTGTGAGATGTTCTCTTCTCTCCATCCCCCTCCTGCCTGCTTGTGGCAAAAAGAAACCAGAGTAAGGGTGAGGGATCAGGGGTCCCTACTGCAAAGAGATCAAGATGAATCTATCATGAAAGCCAAAACTTGTAACAATAAAAAAAAGGGATAAAATAAAAACAAGATTGGTATGTTGATATAGGATCCGTCTGAAGTGGATCCGCTTGTAAGGTCAGCCCGCCTTCCAACATTTCCTTGATTCTTAAAGACAAGGGATTGTATCTTTTTGACAGAGACTAGTAGGCATCATGAAGATGGGTCTGTTAGAAGGTGTTATCTGGACTGGGAGGGTCAGAGGGATTTGAACGTTATCACTATCACCACCAGCACCATCACTGTGGAATCTATCAAGACCAGGAAGATACAAGTGGAAACATCTTTTGGAATGGTTCTGAAATACTAAAATGATATACTGTCTTGTTAGATTTTTCTTGAAAGTTGCTTGTCTTTATATCATAAGAGACACTGACTGATTCTGTAGGGTAGAAACTATTTTTTTTTACTTGTTCAGGGTCAGTGACCTATAAATAAATAAAAAAATTCTTCCTAATTGCCAGGAAATCATTTTTATATACAGAGCTATACATTTTTGACAACAGAAAAATTTCTTTTTTTTTTTCCTCTTGATGATGGCAATGACACAGTGGATAAAGGCATTGGTTAGATCCAGTGACAGGACCCAAAGAATGTGAGTTCAATACGCAGTTAAGGCAGTGGCGAACTTTCAGAGGGAAATTAACAGGAGATAACTAATAACTGACATCCATTAAACATGGCACATGGAACTAGAACAGTCTACCCCAGTGAGCGAAATAAACATTCCAACCACCTGAAGAAGGCCGGAGTGTACAACGGCCGAATCATTGTAATAAATATGGTGACAAAGATGAGGACAATAGTCTGAATAATGTAAATAATGTAGGCAATGGTGAAATTAGCTGTTTCCTAATAAGTTGGTTGAAATTTATAAAATCTTTCTCTTGAAAGAGTTTCCCAGGGAAATAGGCTTCTCAAGCCTTCTGTTGCAGCATAGCATAGCATTTCTCAAACAATGTGCCTGGGTTCTCTGATGGGCTCGTAAAAGTAACCAGGTGCATCCCAAGTCAACAGAAGACTAAAAATTATTTTTATTTTTAAAAAGCTAGAGATACCAAGCACATGGCTTTCATGTCTAAATCAATTCTTTATCGTTTGATATTTTAAACAGTGTGCTAAATTCTTTCATTTTTAAAAAGGAGTGGATAATCCTTTCTCTTTTGCCTTCCTTAAGTGCACTCCAGAGTTTTAGTTACTCTCCAAGTACACGCTGAAGTAAAAAAAGTTGAGAAACACTGGTATTGCATATAATTAGCAAGTCAGTTATTTACAACACTGAGATAAAATCATTATCAAGAGTAAGCGATTGAATTCCACACATGACCAGAACTTGCCATCATAACAACTTGGCACAAGCAAAAATAAAATCAATGACCACAGATTGCAGCATCAAACAGGCAACAAGAGAGAAAGTGTATTGCTCCCACCCACCAGATCAGGATTTGACAACATTCCCAAACACAAGTCAACATCTTTATTATATAATTATTTTCTCTTTTATTTTATGTTATTTTTTTTAATCAATTCACTCCAAGCAAGGCGATAATGCCACTCAGATGCAAGAGACTACTGGGTTTAAAGAGAATGAAAAAGATTTTAGAAAAAACTGAAAACTTAATCCTAAACAGGAAACAAAAGATAAACGATCTACTCCTGTTCAAAAGACCAGGAAGGACTCTGAACCAGACTTTAGGTGAATCTCTCTACTCCTACTAGGAAAAAAGAATATATTAAATTGTTGTGACCAAGTAAATGGTTAAGAAATAACAAAACAAGTGTTGCAGATATATCATATATTAAACAGTAAGTACAACAGTAGAGTATTACACGACAAGTGCGTATCGGTTGACCCAGCGTTCAATCCATTTAACTGTTCCCCCAAGGCCTTCTCTCCTACTAATCTTATAGTAGGCAAAAGAGTCCAACATAGACTCTTTAGAGGGAGGACACCACAACATAAATAAAATAACAAAGATGAGATTATTAGTCCAAATGTAAATAGTGTAAATTATTATAACTCCACATTATAGAAATTTAGAGAGTAGATAGAATTTGGGAAAGGCATGAATCAATCTCCCACTTGCTATATGTTAAAAAACAGGGTAGACTGGGCTCACTAGCCTTGCATGGCAACCAGTGTAAAAGAAAGAAAAGTCTGAATTCAGACAGAAGATAGTACATGAGAGATTCTTTGGCATGGACAGTGAATAGGAAAAAAAAACAGGAAAAAACTGGATTTTATAAAGGTTTCAGTTACTTGGAAGGTTAGAAATATAACAAAAAAAATGGAAAAACCAACCAAGATGTGGATAACAGTTCTAGAAAATCAGTGTATACATATTTCAACAGAAATAATCTGAAATTGTTTGTAATGAAGTGGGTGGAGGCTATCTAAGTACCTGTACTTCTTCCCAAGAGCCACTATTTTGCAGAACAGAAGATACTACAATCTTAACCTCTTCAAGTCTAGAGTCAACCATTATCTATGTTATATCTACTCAGTCTGAACTTTATTTCTCATCTTATATCCATACAACAAGCTCATTTGGTAACTCTCTACTCTGAGTGTCTCTTGTGTTTGGTAAACATTTAGTTAAAAAACTTTTAAGATCAATATTTAGCCTCAACCTTATGCAGTGGAAAATGGTATTACCAGTGAATATTTTGCTTGATACTGCACTATAAAATATTACTGATTGAGTCTTGTCAAGGTTAATAATGGGAGTAACATCCTATTGCTGATACATTCTGGGTAAGAAGAGTAGTTTTGACTGAGTGCTTTGCTTAACTAAGCACATTTTTCTTTTCCCTGTGTGATATTCCAGTAATTTTTATCAAGATATACTGTGGATAAAACAGAGAACAGGGAGAAGTAGATTCATGCTTTTCCCCAAAACTACTAGTGTGAAGTGAATGCAAATGTTCTTGTCCAAAAATTGAACTTTGTGGGCTGATTCTATTTTTTATTTGCTGATAATTACCTATACCACTACAAGGTTCCTGAATCTTAAATAAGAATGCATTTCTTTCACCACTTAAAGCATTCCTTTCTAGAGTCCATCTCATCTCAAGAGGCATCAGACATTGCCACAATAAATATTTTCCTCTTCAGCTTCTTGTTCTCTACAAAATATTTCAATCTTGTCATTTCATTTTCATAATTTATACCATTTGTTTTATCCATATTTGCTATTTGATTCAGCAATGTCATATAAAACCCCTAAAGCTTCTGTCAGCATTGATGGCTTGTTCACCACAACACTGTTATCCAAAAATAAATCTGACAAAATGAACTTATCCCATATTGATTTCATTAGTTTCCTTTATAGATTACTTTGAATGAGAAATGATAGATTTTTAAACCACATGACTTATTGTTCACTATTGATATTTTCTATTGGCTCCATTGTTTTAAAACCCCCTCAGTTCAAGTAATGCACTTTTTGCAATTCTAGAAACAATAATCAAAATTATGTATATTTCACTTGTAATGTGAATAACCCTATTGGCTCCATTGTTTTAGAACTCCCTCAATTCAAGTAATGCATTTTTGCAATTCCAGAAGCAGTAATCAAAATTTCTATATTTCACTTGTAATGTGAATAACACTAAGTAACTTGTAATGTGAATAACTCTAAGTGAATTGTAAATACTCTTGGCTCCATTGTTTTAGAACCTCCTCAGTTAAAGTAATGCAATTTTTACAATTCTAGAAGAAATAATCAAAATTTCTATATTTCTCTTGTAATATGAATTGTAAAGTGAATAATCCTATTGACTCTATATTTTTTTAGAACCCCCTCAGTTCAAGTAATGCACTTTTTTCAATTCCAGAAGCAATAATCAAAATTTCTATATTTCACTTGCAATGTGAATAACCAATTCTGAATGGAATATGCCTCTTTAAAACATACTCACAAACTAACTCTATTCGTGAATGTTTTTGGCATTTATAAGGTCTAATTCTTGGTGTTTGACAGAGCATTGCACTGCAGCTTACATGTCAATCATTCAGTGGATCTATATAATAACTGATTTTTTGATGCCATGTCTCTTCAGGATACAGGTGATCATGACTCTCTAAACTTCCATTTCTTTATTACCTGTAAATTGCCATGAATTTTTGAGAAAATAGTGGAATGACTTCTGTTGCTTTCTTCAGTTTTTGATTCAGAATTGCTTAGACTGCCATCCAAGACTATAGAGCCCAGTTTACTCTGTTACTTTTTTCTTTTTTTATTGTCATCAGGTAATGTGAGCTGAGCTTAGTCATACTTAGCAAATTCTCAATATACAACCCTTAAAATCTGGCCCTAATGAGATTTATAGAGATTTGTAAATAGCATAATGGTCATCAGTGCAGAAAGTGGAATTGGTGAAATGGGTTCAAATTACAGCTTAGTCTTCTGCTTTCACTTTCACACAAATACTCTTGGGAAAGGCATGAATCTATTTCTTCTCCCCACTAGCTAAGGATTAAATAACTGAATAGACTGAACTCTCTAACCTTGTATAGTAACCAGTCAAAAAGAAGGTAAACTCTGAATTTAAAAACCACGGAGAAAAAAACACAGAAAACCTCTCTGTGGTAGGATAGATTAGACTCTCTAGCATTGGTTGGAAACCTATCTAAGAGAAGGAAAATTCTAAATTCCATGCTGTGTAGAAGGCAAACTACTCCACTATCTTTCCCAAGAATGCATGTCAGTTCACAGATAATAAAGGAAAAGCTATGGAGAATCATGATTGCCGATGTTGTTGATGAAACATGGCATTAAAAAAGGAAAAGAAGGTTGGGGAGAGTCATGATTGTCATTGTTCCTGATGAGACCTGACATTAAAAAAATGTGTTATAAACTTTATGTTCTTTTTAAAAACCATCTCTTAATTCTTATTTTTTATATGCGGTCTGAAGTTGTGAGCAAAAGGAACAGCTCAACATGCAAATTACAGATTGAAGATATTGAAATCAAACAGGTGCAACAAGTGGGATATCTAGGAAGCATATTAACAGAGAATGGAAAGTGCAACATGGAAATCTGAAGGTACATTGGGATTGTGAAAGATGCCTTCCAAAAGCTGAGCAAAGCATTAAGAAACAGGACAATATCATTAAAAACAAAGAAAAAAGTACTAAACTGTTATGTAGTATCAGTCCTCCTATATGGTAGTGACTACTGGACAATTTCCTCATAGATGAAGAAGAGACTTGAAACAACAGAAATGGGGCTATACAGAAAGATGCTGAGAATACCATAGACCGAATATGTAAGCAATGCCAAAGTTCTGGAGATAATGGCAACAAACATGATACTTATACTTAACATCAGGAATAAATAGTTGAAGTTTCTGGAACACATAATAAGGAAGGAGGGCTTAGAAAATTTGATACTCACAGGACAGAGTAAAGGCAAGACAGACAGAGGAAAGCAATGTACAAACTACCTGGCAAGCTTGTGTGAATGGATGACAGAGCAGAGTGTGGGAGAGCTAACTCTCAACTTAAAGAGGTCAAGATTTAATTAGTGAATATTTCAGAGTTCTGTCAGAGATGTTAAAAGTATAGAGTTGAAGTAGACTTTAGAAGGAACCAGAAACCCAATCCTAAACAGGAAACAAAGGATAAACCTCTACTCCTGTTCAAAAAATTGGGATAGAATATGAACCAGATGATAGGCAAATATATCTACTCCTATGTAAAATGTCTGTGTCTTACTTTATACTTAATGGTAGTTGTCATCTAGCCTTGCTATCCAGTATCCTTGACTGAGGTAACAATTTAATTTGGATGGATGATTTTAAAACATATCAATTCTTTTTAGTTTATTTAATGTAGAAATTTTGTTTAGGGTATCCAGCATGGCTTGAACTTATAATTCATTAGTAATAATTAGTCAGACTAGCCTTGTTAGCCATTACTCAATAGCAAGACACCTATTTAGTTTTGTTGATCGATTTTAAGACATACTAACACTTGCTGACTTATTTAATATCACATTTTCTATGCTGTACCCAGTGAGGATTAAACTCTTTACTCAGTAATAATCATAATCCAGACTAGCTTTGTTAATCATTACCCAATACTACTTGTTAATGAGTTGATTTTAAAGCCTATTAAGTCTTGTTACATTATTTAATATCAAATTTTGTATGGACAACTAGTAAGGAATGAACTCACTACACAATAGTAACTGTCAACTAGTCTAGACTCATTAACCATTACTCCATGTCACGTGACCTATTTAGTTAAATTGGTTGCTTTTATAACATGTAAGCCCTTTTAAGGTTTATTTAATGCTGAATTTTGTATGGGTCACATGGTGAGGATCAAATAAACTACTCAATAATGATGGTCAACTAGTCTAGACTCGTTAACCGTTACTCCATGTCAAGTGACCTATTTAGTTAGATTGGTTGTTTTTATAACATGTAAGCCCTTTTAAGGTTTATTTAATGCTGAATTTTGTACGGGGCACATGGTGAGGATCAAATAAAATACTCAATAATAATGGTCAACCATACAAGCCTCAATATCCATTACATCACATCAAGATATCAATTTAGTTAGATTGGTTGATTTTATAACATGCAAGCCTTTTTAAGTTTTATTTAATGCTGAATTTTGTATGAACCACATGGTGGGGATCAAACACACTACCCAGTAGTAAAGTTCAAACAGACTATCCTCATTAATCATTACCCCATGCTGAGGCACCCTTTGACATTTGGCCATGTACCTGACTAAGCCAGGCATGATAAAGAGCATTATCATTTAATTTGTGCTTTTACTGACTTAGCTGTACTGCATTGCAGTGAAGTTGAAATTTTGTGTCATCTAAGATGAGGTATGACATGCATCAGGAAGGACAGTCCAAACAAGTGAGGTTCGAATCAAAATACCCGGCAATAGCTGTAGACTTGTCTTTCTCACTCTTCACATCAGCCGCTGTCATTACAACTAAAAGGCAATCAATAATATTTCCCCTTTGTTGACAGCATTTTACAATTAAGCCTCAGAAAAGAGACACTTGTACGTGTTAGCAGTGAACTCGGAGCAGAATACCCCCACCCACATTCTGAGAACAGCTTCCTCTATCATGAACTGGATACTTCCTAACTTCACTAGTTACTACAGTTGGCTTTCAGCCACTGTCCATTGGTCACAATAAATTACTGTGTTAATGTCCACTACATTATGGCTGATAGCTGAGTAGATTACTAATAATGCTGGAATACTCTGGCAGAACTTGCAGATATCTCAATGGGTATATTTGTCATGTAAAAATACAAGTGATGCACATATTAATTACAAAGATATTCACATTTTTAGCCCATATCTTCCTGGCATCAGTTTAAACTGATGCCTTCTTGTTTTTTTGTTTTTTTCATATACCTAAACTATAATTATAAACTATAATTTTAGGAAATTAAAATTTCATTGAAACATATTAGAAAATTTTCAAGTATCTTGTCAAGAAAATACAAATTTAAGCTAAATGGTCTCAAAAAAAAAAAAGATATATATATATATATATATATATATATATATATATATATATATATATATATATATATAGTCCCCATAGTAACGAATGAACGAATGAAAAAAAAAATATATATATATAGTTTCCACAGTAACGAATGAACATGCTTATAGCAATACGTAAATTTCATAATTGGTTATTCCTAAATTTTCGCTTGTTACTTTAATTCAATTTAATTTTAATGATTATATTGATGGTTTCAGCTCTCGTTTTTGAAACATGAGAACTCTTATGTAGTGAAGGAATCATATTTTTAAAAAAATAATTATAATCTAAGCTCTCCTTCTGTATGGAGAGCACTGTTTTTTTAAAAATAAAAAGAAAAATACTAAAGAACCCTGGATTATTTACCTAACATGTTCTTTCCTATTTTTCTACATACCTGCACACACACACACACACACACACACACACACACACACACATATATATATTGAATTCAAGAGAATAACATTATTTCATGAATTACTTAGCTGTATCTTTTTTTCCAAAATAATCTTACAACATCAAACAAGGAGTGAAAAATTGTTTCTCCTTACAAGATTTGAGATTAATTGGAGCAAATTTGTTTTGTGTTAAATTCTTTTGAAAATGTATTGTATGTCTTCAATTTTATTATAAATTGTTTTGTTGACCATTTTTACTATTAAAATTTATTTTTATACTTTTTATACTAGTGTTTTCATTTTTGTTTTTATCCTTCTTTCCCATAGCTGGGATCCTAACACGTCATAAGAGGTTACTGGGTGTGAAAGAATTAGAAAACAGAAACATTATTAAGGAGCAAGAACAATAGAAGAGTAATCATGATAACAATTAACATTGCATTTAAATTTTTGAAGATCAAAGTTGGCTGTAAAGAATGGAGCCAGAAGAGATTTCCACAAGTGAGAAGTGCAAGAGAAGAAATTGTTAGCATGGAACTTTCAGTTGCATCTAGTCAATTCTACTGCAAATTGATGGGACCTTATTGCCAATCTAGTACTGTGCTTAAATTCATAAAATCTAGGTACCATAGTGAAGAGCTCTTTTTTTAAGCATTTCACCCCAAGTAAGGTAGGATCTTGAGAAATGGTCAAAAAAAAGAAAAAATGTACCATTGCTGTTACCTTATATAACGAGCATATACATAATGTCTACTCATACATATCTGCTGATCAGTGGTAGCAGTAATCAACTACTGCTAAGGTGTAAAATAAGTAAAATAAAATGGTATTTTAAACAAGTTTTGCATACCCCATAAAGAAGGAGATAAGTTCAAACTTGTAAAATTACAGAAATATAAATGTTTTCAGGGGAGCTTAGAATGCATTACATATGTGATATTGTCTGTGTCAGCAGTCTGCTGTACTTATTGTTAAAAAGTTTTAGGATCTTGAAAGTAGTCCCTTGTGGAAATGTCTGGTAGATTCTAGAATATCCAATTTTTGTTACTTTTCTTTTTTATATTTTTAACACTTGAGGACTTGCGTTAACTGGCAGATTAATTTATTTTTGCTTTTTACATAAAAGTTGTCTTCACACAGCAGTCAGCAGTTCCTTACTTCTTTGTTGGTTGATTGTTTTTGTTTAGTGGCATATCAACACATATGAGTCATTTGATGCCAAAATGTAAATATCAAAAATCAAACTTTATAATTACTTCAAGGGAAGGACATTATTTCATGATTAAATTGCAATGATTTAGCATCATTTTCTTTTAGTAAAATAATATTACAAAATCAAACTTGGTGTGAAAACTTGTTTCTTCTTACAAAAATGAGATTAATATTAGCAATTTTTTTTTTTTTGAGAATGTATGCCATGACTTCAATTTTACTATAAAATATATTGTTGGTAATTTTACTATAAAAATGTGCTTCGGTCATTTCACTATAAAAATGTATTACTTCATTGTGCATACATACATACACACACACACACACACACACATATATATATATATATATATATATATATATATATATATATATATATATATATATATACATAGTCATTTACATACAAGCATGTTTTACTGTATCACAGCTCATCAGTGTGACTAGACATCAGATATGTTTGTATGTGTGTGTGTGTGGTTGTTTGTATGCACACACATATATATGCAATACATGGCTATGATTAGAATATATATATATATATATCCCATAATCTGCTCTCAGACAAGCAATATGGTTTCCGCTTTGCCTGATCTACAGCCGATGTGCTTACGGCCATCACTGAAACAGTCTACCGAGCTCTTCAAAATAACGGGGAAGCCCGAGCCGTGGCACTAGACATCTCCAAAGCATTTGATAGGGTTTGGCATGCTGGCCTTCTTCGCAAACTCCAGGGTTATAGCATTACGGGTCGATTATATAACCTAATACAATCATTCCTGTCAAACCGTGAATTGAAGGTCGTTCTCAACGGATTCTCCTCCAGTTCCTATCCCACAAACGCAGGTGTTCCTCAAGGCTCCATCCTAGGCCCCACTCTATTCCTTATCTACATAAATGACCTTCCTGATGCCATAACTTCCCAAGTTGGCATCTACGTGGATGACACCACAATTTATTCCTGCCTCAAAAACAAATCTAGTCTCGCTGACAAAACTCACCTGGCCATGCGTCTCAAAAAGGACCTCCAATCGATTGTGAACTGAGGCATGAATTGGCTGGTCAACTTCAACGCTTCTAAGACAAAACTGCTCTCTATTAATCAACACAGAGATCCTTCCCTTCCCTTCATTAGAATGTTTGACGCTCAACTTCTCGAGAGCAACTCCCTGCGGCTTCTCGGTTTCACGTTGACTGCTGACCTGAGATGGAATAAATACATTGAGTCAATTGCCTCGTCCACCGCAAGGAAAGTTGGCTCCCTGAGCCACGCCAGGAAGTTTTTCTCCCCGGAGTCAATACTCCAGATCTACAAATCAACAATTCGCCCTTGCATGGAGTATTGCTGCCATATATGGTCTGGTGCCTCTTCTGTTTGCCTCAGGGTTCTTGATAGGCTCCAGAGGCGGATATGCAATGTAGTTGGCCCTGCCCTGTCGTCTCGTCTACAGTCACTTTCTCACAGATGCGCCGTTGCCACCCTCTGTCTGTTCTACAAATACTTTCATGGAAATTGCTCCGAGGAGCTGCATTCACTGGTTCCCAGACGTCATGAGTTCCAGTGCCTTACGAGGCTGGCATCCCGCTCTCACCCCTTCACTGTCAAAACTCCTAAATGTAGCCGTCTCTTCTACTCTAATAGCTTCATGTCTCGCACCTCTCGCCTGTGGAACTCCCTTCCCTATTCCAGTTTCCCTGAGAGCTATATTCTCCAGCTATTTAAGTGTAATGTCAATTGACATCTCCAGTTGCCTTGATCTATCCACTACCCTCATCCTTTCTTCTATTACTCCTATCTGATCTTGCTCTAAACTTTCTGTAACCCCTTGCGTCCTAGTGGCTTCCCGCCTTGCTTGGGGTGAAATGCTTAAAAAAAAAAATATATGGCTTTATGGCCGAGTGGTTAGAATGTTCGCTTTCTGATGATGAGAACTGGGTTTGAATCTCACCATAGTTGATTTGCCAGGAAGGTGATTTCTGGAGGAGGTGATCTCAGTGTACAGCAACTTTGGAAAATGTCTGAAAACCACACCACATATTGACCCAAGTTTTCTGAGCGGGTAGATGGAACCTTTTGGGATCTGTCAATGGTTGTGCTAGCATGAAGTCACAAGTCATTGTGACCAAGGGTTAGAACATGCTGGCCTTGTTCAGACTGTTGATCACACTAGATAATGCACTCTCTCCCAGAAACTGTAACTAAGGTCTGCTCAGCATAGTTGCATATGGTTTCTGCCCTAGTAGATGAGCATCCATCCATATCCAGTTCAATTTTTTTGAATTTCACACATACACACGTATATATATATATAAATAAAATGTTTAGAAAGTCACTATGCATGTATATTTGTATTAACAGACATGTTTGAATACATTATCTACCATCTTCTCAAAATATGTGTTCAACAAGAAATACATGTTCTACAGTTGTTAAAACCATATTGGGGTGAAATATAAAAAATATGGTTAGAAAAGTACACATAACTTTTCAAACACCCTGTATATGAGTTGGGATCGGATATGGATCAGAATTTGAAAGAATGAAATGATAAAGAACAAATACAAAACATTTATCGATCTAACATGTTTCGTTTTTATTAAAGCTTCATCAAAGAATGTAATATGGTCTACCAGCCTTGAATATTCAAGAAATTTTATTAAGAAAAATATGATGAAAATAAATAAATATACTGTTTAATAAATAAATGGAGCATCTATGCAAATATGGGTATCAACTAAAAATGATGTCTAAGCAATAAAATCTGCTGGATTAATAAATAAAAAAAAATTCATCACTTCTTTAAAAGTTGCTTTGTTTATGTTAGGATACGAAACTGAATGGAAACTTTGGCAGCAAATATTTTTTGGCATCTATATATCTTAACAATATCTCCAATCTTTTAATTTAGCAACAAATGTATATGAAACATATATACAGTTTTGTCTTTATTGCCTATTTCATTTTCTTTTTGTCAAGTGTCGAATTTTGCTGCAACACCCTGTATATGACCACATTGCAGAAAAAAATGTTTGATATTTAAATTACAATAATGAATCTATTTTTTGTTTTAATTATTTCACCACAAGCAAGACAATAATGCCACTAGGATTCAGGGGTTTACAGGAAGTGAATGAGAATGAGATTTTAGTGAGAAGTAAGGAAAAGGACAATAAAGGAACAGGGTTCATGAAGATAAAAAATGGTGACTGATATTACATTTGAATTGTAGGTGGCTGGGAATGAAGAAATAAGAAGGTAGTTCTACAGGTGAAAAGTGCAAGAAAAGAAACCATTAAAGTTGCATCTAGCTAGTTCAACAGTAAAATGGCAAGACCTAATTGCCAGTCTAGTAGCAGACTTAAATTCATGAATCGAGACACTAAGTAAATAGCTCATCAGAACAGTTGCCATGAAAATATTTGTATAAAATGGAGAGAGAAGCCAAATCACATCAGTGAGAAAGTGACTGACTGAAGATGAGATGCCAGATCATGATCAATAAAATTAGTCTCTCTTCTTTTAATTTTGTCAAGAATCTTAAGATATACAGCAGGAGTGCCAGATCAGATATGTAATATAAATATATTTTCTACCAAATTTTATTTCAAACAATGTTTTTTTTTGTAAAGCATTAATATTTTTACATCATTAATAGAACATTACCGATATACAAGGAAGATTTTTTCTTGCATCAAATTACTGCTGAAATGCCTATCTCCAGGTGTAGTGGACTCCTCCAGGCTAACCTGAGAAACATCAAGTTGCCTTGCCTGTAGGAACAACTTTGTTGCATAAAAACAGTATTCTTAAAAGGTAATATAGTTTTTAAAGCACGCCTCATCTCCATGGTCACCTTCGGAGATGTTTATTGTATAAAATAATTTTAAGTAGAATCACTGAAGTGTTAACTGACACTCTTGCTGACATGTGAGATGTTTTCTAAGTGATGCCTTCCTAACTCAGCTTCCTGGACTTCATTGATTTTAGAACAAATAGCCTCCTGGAAAATATGATAAATATCTGTGCTGTTAATGCAGACTAGAACATTGATCATAAATCTACAGGCATTAGATGCACATGATTTCATAGATGAATACCTGGGATATATATGTATATATATATATATATATATATATATATATATATATATATATATATATATATATATATATATATATATATATATATATATATATATATGTGTGTGTCTGTATGTGTGTGATTTGGAGGGTAGGATCATAAATTTATGTTTTTGTTGTTGATGGTGCATACATTTTTGGATATATATGCTCAATTTTTTTATTTTTTTTATAAGCCTGTTTCCTAGCCTTGAGGATGAAAAATCATGCAGGTAGTGATGAAGTCTAAACGTTTTTCAATTTTTTTTCTTCATCAAGGTGTTCCAGGCTGCATATTCAGAAGCCTCTGAGTTAAAAAAAAAAAAATCTTACCCCATTATTTATATTCTCAACACAAGGATATGAGAAGTATGCACTGTCAACAATAAAAACACAAAATTTATGATCCTATCCTCCAACAGTCTCTATCAAAACTCAGAAATCATTTAACCATATATATATATATATATACACACATTTACATATATATATATATATATATATATATATATTTAATTAATTCATCAAGTCTGATAGAAACCTCTACAGAATGCAGGAAGCACTGGACGGCCGTTTCGTCCTATATTTGGGACTCATCAGCAGTGCGCATCCACTACCGAATATCGAACCCTGACAGTTGGGTTCTCAAGCGAACACCATACCAACTGTTCCAAATGGGCCTCGGTGACGAAGAGATTCCAAATCAGACTCAACTATATATATATATATAAACATAAATATAAAAGTGAACATTGAAGTCAACACTCAGAGGTGACAGGCTGTTTCATACTAGGCGCAATTTCGCCTGTCACCTCTGAGTGTTGATTTCAATATTCACTTTTATATTTATGTTTACATAAACTCTATCTCTGATATTGAGCACTTTATCCCATAGATATAGCACACATTAAAACTATATTTCTTCATATATATATATAGAAATATGTTTTCACAATTCTTGATAATAAATCTAAGACCAGGACCATACATAATATCAGCAATCATTGCAAAAGCAAGAGTAGAACAATACAGTATACAAGCTAATATAGACAAAAAATAGTATCTGATAAGGTACTTTAATTTATTGCTCCTCTTAACCTCAAAAGTCACAATTTCCTTACACACAGTTTTGCCTTTCATTCTAGCAATTGTAGTAGATAGACTCTCCTGTCACCCAGTGCATACTCCTCCCACTTCTCTTGAACAGGAATAGAGGCTCATCCCTTGTTTCCTGTTTAGGAAGGAGTTCCTGATCCCTTTCCTCTCCTCAGGCCTTTAATATATTGGTGCTGTCATTAATTTTTTGTGATATACATGGTGGCAACATTTCTTCATACTGAGTGTACCAGTTTGGCAGTTTTCTGGTTGCTGTTCCTGACTGCTAGTTAGGAGCCCAAACTCTTGCATAGCATTTTGAGAGCCTGCTCTGATCAACAGATGCATAATATGGGGGTTCTTGCAGTGCCATGTCACACATGGAAGGGTGTCCCTGTAAGCACCCCAGTGGGCAACCCCAAGGCCACACTATGTTGCAGTCTACTCCAGTTCCCTTCCTACACATGCTACATTAGATGACCGACTGCTGTTAATACCCTAGGCCTTTCCTTTACCAATATAACACATCATGACTATAAACAACCAAAGATATAAACCTACCAATTCAACAAAAAACACCTAAACACCTTAGCCTTTCTTTCTTCAGCATTTGTGGTATTTGTACCAACTTTGCAGTGTAGAACCTCCCCTCTTCAAAAAGTCTCCAGACTTCTTAGTTCTCTGTGAAACTAATCTTAACTCTTCAATCCTCTCCTCTGATTTCTCAATTCCTGGCTACCTTTCTCTCCTTAAAAAGGACTCTAAAGTCCACATGTATGGCATAGGAGTTTATTTCCTTGAACATCTCCAGCTGGCTAGGGAATTCTCTCTTGAATCTTCAGTTGATTCATATATGTGTCTCTATCTCTCTACTTAACTCAGTCAGCTATCTCTTATTTCTCTACCATTCTCTTTCCTTTATTGCATGCTAGGTATTAAGTCTGATAATATAGACAAGACCATCTCCCTAAACCTGTTTACAAACACATTCATGTTTGGTAAGTTTAAAGACCACTATACCAGGTGGCTTAAATACTCTGTCACTGATATATACCAGGTGGCTTAAATACTCTGTCACTGATATATACCAGGTGGCTTAAATACTCTGTCACTGATATATACCAGGTGGCTTAAATACTCTGTCACTGATATATACAAGGTGGCTTAAATACTCTGTCACAGATTTATACCAGGTGGCTTAAATACTCTGTCACTGATATATACCAAGTGGTTTAAATACTCTGTCACTGATATATACCAGGTGGCTTAAATACTCTGTCACTGATATATACCAGGTGGCTTAAATACTCTGTCACTGATATATACCAAGTGGCTTAAATACTCTGTCACTGATATATACCAGGTGCCTTAAATACTCTGTCACTGATATATACCAGGTGGCTTAAATACTCTGTCACTTATATATACCAAGTGGCTTAAATACTCTGTCACTAATATATACCAAGTGGCTTAAATACTCTGTCACTGATTTATACCAGGTGGCTTAAATACTCTGTCTCTTATATATACCAAGTGGCTTAAATACTCTGTCACTGATATATACCAAGTGGCTTAAATACTCTGTCACCGATTTATACCAGGTGGCTTAAATACTCTGTCACTTATATATACCAGGTGGCTTAAATACTCTGTCACCGATTTATACCAGGTGGCTTAAATACTTTGTCACTGATATATACCAAGTGGCTTAAATACTCTGTCACTGATTTATACCAGGTGGCTTAAATACTTTGTCACTGATATATACCAAGTGGCTTAAATACTCTGTCACCGATTTATACCAGGTGGCTTAAATACTTTGTCACTGATCTCATTGACATCCAAACCCTTAACTTCTCAATCACTCAATCTCTCATGCAAGTGGTTGATTTCCTCACCCATTTCCTCAGTAACCTTGGTGGACATGCTTCTCTTCTCAATCTCTTTTTTACCTCTATCCTTGACTCTTATCACACTATGCAGCTCTGCCTTCTTGGCAACTCTGATCATGCAATAGTGTCTGTAAACATTTTCTTCTGCTCCCCCACCAGCTAAGAATCTCCTACCAACAGAATATCCTTCTCTTATTAATGAGAAGATTGTGATTCGTTCCATGATTTCCTTCATGATGTCCCACGGAAAGAAGTTTTTAATCATCCTGTTCAAAAATGTATGTCTGTGGTCTCTTCCTGGGTGAAAGCCAGCATCCATGCTTTCATTCCAGCAAGGAAATACCAAGTTAAATTGTGTTCATCACCTTGGTTCTCACCTGCATGCTTGGCCACTACAGCCCACAGGAATCACTATGTATAGCTTCATTAGTACCTGTAAACTATATTGTGTGTATTTGGCTATGATGCATGTCCCTAATAAACTATTACCAGAATTGGTATTATGATGGGTATATTAGGATTTGTATACTTTTTGTACTAACATCATTTAGTCGGTGTGGTTCTCACTCAAGCTCTACCCTCTCCACCACCACAACAACAATGTCATCGTCACCACTGCCATCACCACCATTATTATTATTATTATTATTAAGAAGAAGAAGAAGGCAATAGAATAGACCAGATGAAATGTCTAATAGATAAGAAAAAATAAATAAACATCACCAGTGTAAAAAAATAAAATATTTTTCCAAATTTCTGCCTTGAAATTTGAGGTAAAAGGAAAAAATTACTTAAGAGCCAAAAGGAAAAATATTAACCCATCAGTAAATTTTTTTTTAGAAATGTATAAACTTTTAGCATTATTGATAATCTTCACAGGGAGACAGAAATTTACACATATAATTTTGGCACAAGGCCAAATATCTGGAGCTTTGAATGCAGAAAAAAGTTATTTTTATTCTATACTTATTTATACCATCCATTGCTTAGGCTTCATCAATGTAATATAATAATAGCATAAACATGTATATCTTAGATTTAATAATAATAATAATTATATTGTCATCCACAGAGTGTTTCGCTGTATCACAGCTCATCAGTGTGAAATTATATAAATATTCACATTTATGAACAGAGATGAATAGTGTGTCACCTCTTAGGGGACATGTCTAATTGCATTAGACAACTGACAAACAGATTTGTGGTGCTGGACAGGATATTTACTGAAGCCTATCTTAATTCACCAAGGCAAAACATGGAAATGTCAGCACCTCCCATCAATTAAGATCATAATCCATGAGAGGTGTGTCTAGTATAAAATGGAGTCTGAAGTGCAGGAAAAACTGGATACATGTCTTTACTCGGAGTTTTAATAAATCATCAGCAGTCCTTGAGGAATTTCTGTTTACAGATTTCATTTCAACCATCAAAATCACTTAATGTTGTTCATAAAATTAAATTTATATGTAAACATATCTAGATATTTTAAATAAATCTTTTAGAGATATTTATTATTAAATCAGTTATTTGCATTAGTTAGAGTCAGATTAATGTCCTCATCTTTGTTGCTGTTATCACAATGTTTCACCCGTTATGTATTCTGGCATTCTTCAGTCTCTGTCAATTTGGTAACCTTCCGGGAATTTTGAATGGGGGCAGATTATTCTTGTTCTGATTTTGAATTAAAGGACTTGGGTAAGTGATAGAAAGAGAATGATTTATTCATACTGTATCCTTTTCTCATTGGGTTCCCAATGAAAGATGGCTGCTTGGCAATTTCAGATAAGATTATTCCTTCCTAGCTAGAAAAGTGTCCAAGCAACTCATGCAGATTGACATAGGTATATCTTGTTTTAAAGGATAAGATATCTATAGACATGGGTGGTTATTTGTATCAATGAACATGTGAAGAAAACATGAAGACACAACAGTCTAAATATTGTGATAATAACAACAAAGATATTGGTCCGAATGTATATAATGTAAAAATTGATAGCACCATGTTTATCCAGGTTAGAATCTCTACAAGCCTACACTTTGAAGAAATTGATGCTATCTCTGCCAACTGAGTAATAGCTTTTACCGTTATTGTTCTTCTATGTGCCATGAATCTTCACGATGTTGGCAATCATGGCTCCACAATTTTCTGTACTTTGTAGCTCTTAATAACTTTATGTATATATTGTAAAAAATGATAACACCTCCTCCCAGAAATTCAGACAGCAATAAGTCAAATTTACCTCAAAGATATTATCCTATGAAAAGTTTTCCAGAAAAGCTAATGCCTTCATTTATTTGTTTTCTTGAATAAAAGAAGCTCAGATAAAATTAACAAAAGAATAGCAATTTTGGACAATGTTCTAAATGAGGCAATACTAGTTGACCTTGCTGGTTGGTAGTTATACCATTTATGTCATGAAGATTTGACTCCCATGCTTATCAAGGTCAGAAATTCTACAAGCCTACACTTTGAGAAAATTGATGCTATCATTGCCAATTGAGCAGTAGCATTTACCATTGTTCTTCTTCTATGGGCCATGTCCCTTCATGATGCTGGCGATCATGGCTCTCCTCAATTTCCTGTTTTTTGTAGCTTTTAATAACTTTTATCTTTTTGCCATCTTTCCCAAATCATGCTTTGTCATCCATTTGCTCAAGCTCATCAGGTAGTTTGTGCATTGCTTTCCTCTGGCCTCTTACCTTCAAACTGTCCTGTGAGTATCAAATTTTCCAAGCAAACTTTCCTCATTATATGCCCCTGAAATTTCATCTCTCTTTGCATGCTGTTAAGCATAAGTATCCTTTTTGTTGCCATTGTCTCTAGAACTTTATCATTGCTCACATGTTCAATCCATGGTATTCTCAGCATCCTTCTATAGAACCACATTTCTGTTGCTTCAAGTCTCTTTCTAATATGTGAGAAGACTGTCCAGATTCACTGCCATAGAGGATATTACATAATAGTTCAGTATTTTTTTCTTTGTTTCTAGTGATGTTTTTCTATTTCTTAATATTTAATACTTTTCTCAGCTTTTGGAAGGCATCTTTTGCTATATGTATTGTGTTGACACAACACAAAGTAGTGACTTCATGCTAGCAGAACAAATGACAGCTTCTGAATACTTTGTTGACCAAAACAATTTTGACTGGAAATTAGGTTTCTCAAGTTCACTAAATTTTATTGCTCTTTTCAGTATCGATGAGAGGAGGGGGCTTCAAGTTATATTCGATAACTATTTTAGTTGTTATTGCTGTTGAAAAACCCCTAAATGACATGGTTTCTCTTATTTGGTGCAGTTCTTTGGGATTCTGTAATACCAATCCACACAGTTGAAAGAAGAATTATCCTCAGTAAGTCCTACAGGGTTCGTTCACTTAAAGCCATTTATAATCATTGATCAGAGAAAGTTGTTCTATACAGCTGACAGTTGAGGTCTTTCTGAACGTGCCTGATGCCATGCATGTTATCCATATGAAAGTCTCAATCTGACTTGGCTATTTAAAGAAAACCTAATAATAGTAAGACTTATAATATCAATTTCAAATATAAAATCATGTTTTTATGGTATGGATAACTAGTATTTATATAAGATTTTACTTGATATGCCTATATATTGGGCATTCTTTATCATATCTCTTTGCAGTAAGCAAATCGGCAGGTTAATTGCATTGGATAAGAAATTAAATAGGTTTCTCAAGTCCACTAAATTTTATTGCTCTTTCCAGTATCAATGAGGAGAGGGGACTTCAAATTCTATTCTATAACTATTTCAGCTGTTGAAAGACCCCTCTTTCTGAACGCATATGATGCCATGTATGATAACCATATGAAAGTCTCAATCTGACTCAGCTATTTAAAGACTTACATGGGAAAACCTAATAATAGTAAGACTTATAATATCAGTTTCAAATATAGAGTCATATTTTTATGATATGGGTAAACTAGTATTTATATAAGATTTTACTCGATATGCCTGTATATTGTGTGTGCTTCATCATTTCTCTTTGCAGTAAGCAAATCAGCAGGTTTATTGCATTGGAGAAGAAATTAAATTTTGCTGATATGAGATATTTCACAAAGAACTTGAAATGAGCAATGTATTTATTTATTAGAGAAAACAAGCCTAAAATAAAAACTAGGAATTGATAACATTTATTAGAAAACAGACAGTTACAAAGCACAGAACACAGAAAAGATAAGAATCATTGATTTACGATTGTTCTAGAGTTTGTCATCATTCTCAGTTAAAAATATTTTTGCATAAAATCTACCAGGAACTATATTTATATCAATCCTGATGATAATATATAAAATTCATGTCTACTCACATTTATATTATTCCTGATGATATCACATATAATTTAAATAAATCATGATAACAATATATAACATTTATATCTACCGATATCAATATTATTCCTGATTATATTATATAAAATTTAAATCAATACTGACTACAATTTATAAAATTACTACCTACACCTATATGCTCCTGATGATAATATATAAAATTTAAATCAATTCTTCTGATTTTTAATTTATTTTTGTTTTTAATTTATATCTGCCCATATTTATCAATGAATACATAAAATTAAATTTAAATTTAATTTTTAAATGCTATATCTGTTTAGGACATAAGTAATCAGCTCATTAAAACTCCTTTTCTTTAGTATCTGTAATCCTCTTGCTGGAACCTCTTGGGAAATAGTTTCCCCATTGCCATCTTCATAGTTTTTAATTCAGAGTAATCTTTCTCCTTATGAGATAGAAATGCTAACCAATTCGGTTTGAATTCAATGTTGTCTGTCTTCTACACTGGTTGCTACGTAAGGTTAGAAAGCCTAGTCTAAGTTTCTATTTAACTTATAGCTGGGGGAGGAGGAGAGGACTTGTACTTTTCTCAAGAGCATTAGTATGAAAGTGAATGCAACATAGTGACACACTCAGGAAATACATTACATGATTTATTCATTTCTTATCCAATATTTTCTAAAAATGAAAGAGGTATTTAATCTTTTTCAAATCCATTATTTTGAAAATTTTACTTTTTAAAAAATATTGTTTTAATAATATGTCCATTCAGAATGTAGACAATAACAATTCTTCACAGATTCCATTTCTTTATAATCTGTGAATTGCCATGTCTTCTTGAGAAAGATAGTGGAGTAGTTTTCTGTTGCTTTTTCTATAATTTGGAATTCAGAGTTGTCTTTCTACATTCAGGACAGAGGTGATCATGGCTCTCCACAGATTCCATTTCTTTATTATCTGTTAATTGCCATGACTTCTTGAGAAAGATAGTGAAGAGGTTTCCTATTGCCTTTTCTTTGGTTGAGATTTCAGGTTTCTTTCCCTTAGACTTGTTTCCTGCCAAAGTGATCCCCATTTAACCCACTAACCCACAGCTGGAGAGAAAAAGGATGGATTCATGCTTTTCACAAGAACATTTGTGCAAAAATAAATGCAACAGATTTGGCCAGAATTTGGATTTCATTCACCAGTTCCATTCTCCGTGCCAATAACTGTTATACTTTCAGTAAATCCGTAGCATCTGATTTCAAATATTCAAAATGAAATGCTATAGAACCATCTCGATCATTTCTTACATAGACCATGTCATAAGTGATGCAATGCAAGATACAATCAGACAAGAGACAGGTACATTGGAAGACCTCAGATCCACTGTCAAGAAGAGAAAATTAAAAATGGTATGCACAGATTGTAAGAGACAACAATCTTTCCACTGCCAACTTATAAGAACCTTTCTACTACCAATCTTTGGTAAAATAAGAAGCAGACAAAGGAAAAAAAATGTGCTGGCATTGTCACTGAGTGAACTGGAAAATTAGTTACAGATATTGGCACACAACTGAGACATACAGGGACCTTTTTCTATTTTTTTTAACAGTGATGTTCAACCTGTACAATGCCTGGAGGGCACACAAGGTAGAGAGTTACAGAGTAGGAGGTAGTTTATGTGCATAAGAAAGGAAGATAAGTCAACCCTAGACTTGAACAGTTTAAGATTATAACTCTGTGGAACCAACTCTTGGGAGTTGGTTCCACAGAGCAGTCATTCATGGGAAGCTGTTCGAGTGGAACTTAATTCTCACTAATGGAATACAGAGAGAATGAGGGTGATTTGTTATAATGTGAGTGCCATGGCAGTTCTTATCTGTGAAGGTTAGAAATGATGCAACTAAGGAATGCAATTTGTCCATGCACTTTCCATGGAAATAGCAACAGAGCAGTCAGAGGCTTGCCACATCCCATGAGAGAGGGATTTGGAGATTGGAAATTAATTTGTCACCCACAAGGATTTGGAGATACTTTTGGACTCTATCAAGACTGGAAAGTGAAGACTGTGCTGCTCCATACTCAAATATGACTGATACTTACAAAGTGGTTCAGGAAATAAATACGGTCCAAGCTTTCATCTTTCTTAAGTTATGAGCAGGTTAGGTAGAAACAAATGGTAAGTCAAGGAACTAATGAGTGTGTAGTGGATCTAAGAAGGATGCATGAGTATTTAAGATTGTGCTGCAAATAAACTATGCAATATCCACAAACATAAATTATCAGAAATGGCCAAATGGTAACGATATTCAGTCATGACAAAAATACATGTTTGAAACAACAGATTAAATTTTATATACACAATTTAAAATTTCTTTGTAATGATGTGTGCAAAAGTATAGAGAAAAAGTTTTTTGCTGTTTTGGAAACGTTCAGTGTCTAAGAAGTTGTCTGTCTTTGATTGAAAGGTTGAATTTAACTAAGACAAAAGAATTTTCTATGAAAGATATTAAGTGAAAAAGTTTGTTGTATGAATTTTTCTAATCTCTTATGAAGAAAGTTTGTTTCTTTGGTGGCAATTTTGACACATAATTCCTGTGTGTATCTTTGCATGTGTGAGTCTCAAAATGCAATGAAAATTCATTTGCTATTTCTATTTATAGTTTTTTAACAACAAAATTGGCTCTAGCGGCTTGGTAGCTTGTTGCGAATTTTTCTGAGAAATGCGTGGGCAAATGCTGTATTTTTTAGCCAATAGGATTTCTTGAAACATTTAAATTAGGGATGAATTTGAGAAAGAATTTTTTTTATGTCAGCTGAGCCTATTTTTGCACAAATTTTGACTGTTTTGTTACGGATATTTCTCGAAGCTTATTTTTATTTAACAACCAATGAAATTCAAGAAAATGTTTGAAAATTGAAATGTGGTTTACTAAAAGTGTAGTGACTTAAACAGTGAATGTTGTGACATAGCCCCTATTTCTTCCCAAATGAAATTTGGACCATTTCTGATGAAATTTCCTTCTTAGTTGAGAAGGGTTATTCATAATTTGGAAAAGTCAATCGGTAAAATTAATTGACACAAAATGTCTGTTGTCTTTAATAATATTTACCTTAAAGAATATTTGCAGCCTAAATACACAGAATATAACAATATATTGGATTACTTTGCTTTTAATTTCATTGTTTTATTTTTTGACCATGATGCATTTGTTCATATTCATGCTCACACACACAAAAAAATTAAAAACTAGATAAGTAATAAGAGAATAAAAGAGATAGCCTTCATTGCATCATCCTTTTTTTTCTAAAATATCCTTCCTCTTTGTATTTTACACATTTATCCACCTTCACGCCCCCCCATATATATATATATATATATATATATATGTGTGTGTGTGTGTGTATTTGTGTGCAAATATCATTCATCATTTGCCCCTTGTAATTGTGATGATAGCTCATCTTTTGTTGTACATTCTATCAATGTTATTGATCACAATGCCACAATTGGCAATTACCCTTGGACAGTTTAATAGAAGGAAATGAGTTCAGTTGAGGAAAGAGAAATACGTGTGGCCAGTCGTGAATCTGTTGCTGGGTGCTGCTTGGAGGGTAAAGATGATGAGGGTAGATGAGACATTAATTATATGAAAGTGTCCAGTATGACAAAATGTATTGGTCAGTGGTCACATTTCATACCAAACAAACAGTTCTTTCTCTGATACAATATTTGTATGCTTTATTATTTTTATTGTGAATAATATGAAATTCTTACCAAAAACTCAAATTGTTTACTAAACAATGTTTTGGACACAAAATATTAACTTAATTTCAAAGCTACATACAAATTTACATTTTACTAGTAAACAATGAATTTGATTATATTTTGCTGTTTATTCATACCATCATCAGAATAAAATGATCAGGTTTCTTTTAATATATATAGAAGCACTTGCAAAATGCAGAAATTAACAAATTACTTGAAAACAAATATCAGTGGAAATAGTAATAATTCTAAGAGATAGAAATGAGTCAACATGGATTAGAAAAGAAACCAAGATACAAGATACCCTAGAAGTGATTAAGAAGCTAAAATAGAGATGGGTGGGACACATTGCAAAAAGAAAGGTTAACAGATGGAGCAGTAGGTTGTTTGGTGCCATTAGATAGCAATCATGTTGTATTTCTGACTGTGGCAGATTGCAAACACGGGAATTCTTTTTTATTTCTTTTTTCAATCATTACACCAATAGGCCAATACATTATACATTACATTACATTACAATACATTACACATTTTTAGGCCAATACATCCTCATGAGTGACCACACTGCTGAAAGATTTTTATTAAGACATCTCTAAATATATTGCCAACCAAAGTTAAAGTACTTCTCTCTGCCCATTATGTGAAGCCTTGTGACTTCCTGCTAACACAACAAATGACAGTTTCTGAATAGATTTCTGACCAAAAGATTTTGACTGGAAAATAGGTTTCTATTCTTTGAGGAGACTGTCCATAGAGGAGGACTGATACTGCATAATCTCTCAGTACTCTTTTCTTTGTTTCTAATGGTGTTTTTCTATTTCTTAATACTTTGCTCAGCTTTTGGAAGGCATCTTTCGCTATCCCAATGAATCTTTTGTTGTCTGTATTGTGTTGACACAATAGAAAGTGACTTCATGCTAGCACGCATGAAATCACTTTCTGTTGTGTCAACACAAGCAGAAATGTGGTTCAACAGCTTTCAAATAGTTTGTTGACCAAAACAGTTTTGACTTTGTTATATTCCATGCTAAGGGAATAAATTCTTAACACCAAGTGGATAATAGAAGAAAGGTTTATTGTACACAATCAGTACAATATGAAATACAGTACAGTTATACACATAGGTCAATCTAGTAGTGAGTGCTACTAATTGGAAGGTTAACGTGTTTGCGTCTTCTCGCTCTCACTCTTCCTCAAGTCTATTGTAGACAGTTCACTTTATAGTTTTAGTTGACTTACTACCTATAGTGTACTCATTCATGGGGGTGACTGGTTATTCCTTTACATCAGACTTAAAACAATTTTTTCTGGAAAATAAGTTCACTAAATTTTATTGCTTTTTCCAGTATCGGTAGGAGGAGGGGGCTTTGGGTTATAGTCTATAACTATTTTAGTTGTTGCTGTTCTTGAAAGTCCTCAAGTGATACAGTTTCTGTTATTTGGTACCATTCTTCGATAACTATTTTAGTTGTTAGTGCTGTTGAAAAACCCTAAATGACATGGTTTCTCTTATTTGGTGCAGTTCTTTAGGATTCTGTAATACCAATCCATACAGTTCAAAGAAGAATTATCCTCAGTAAGTCCTACAGGGTTCGTTCACTTAAAGCCATTTATAATCATTGATCAGAGAAAGTTGTTCTATACAACTGACAGTTGAGGTCTTTCTGAACGTGCCTGATGCCATGCATGTTATCCATATGAAAGTCTCAATCTGACTTGGCTATTTAAAAAAACCTAATAATAGTAAGACTCAACCAATTTCAAATATACAGTCATATTTTTATGGTATGGATAAACTAGTATTTATATAAGATTTTACTAGACATTAAATAGGGGATCAATTTTCTATTGCTATTAAGTAATAAATTAATCCCTCCAGAAATACTACAAATTAATATAATGACTAAAAATATATATTTAAATATACCATGATATTGCTGTCAGCTAAATATTTTGTAACAATTTGGACTGTGTGTTTCAGGTTATTGTCATGCGTGGAATATCAATATCTTGATTAAATCATTACTTTCTCCTCAACATGTGATATTCATTTTAGTTATTGCTGTTCTTGAAAGTATAGATGGGAATTTCCTTCCTTGACTTTTTAAGATATTGTGGAAAGTCAAATGTAAGAGAAAATGGAAACAAAAAGGAAACTTATTCTTAACATCAGGAAGAGACAGTTGAACTTTCTAGAGCACATAAAGAGGAGGGAAGGCTTGGAGAATCTGATACTCACAGGACAGATTGAAGGCAGGAGAGAAACTGCATATGACATCCTTAGTGAGCTTTAGTAAATGGATATAACAGAAAGGCAATCTATTAAGAACTACAGTGGACAGGATGTTGTGGAGAGCCATGATCACCTGAGGGGACATGGCACATAAAGAAGTTACATGTACTACCCATTTTAGTTGTTGCTGGTGTTGGAAATGTAAAAATGGCTATGGCATTGTTAGCCATTTCCTTATGGAAACATTTGACATTCATTGACTGAGCTGCCTGTAATACATTAGGTAGAAATTTATTAAATTTTTTTAATAAATCAATTTTTCAGGCAAATAGGGCTCTCAAGTTCACTAACAGTTATCACTCTTTTCTGTATGGACAGGGACAGGGATTTACTTCCTAACCTTTTATTTGAAGTAGTGTGGAATGTCAACAACTTGATTAAATCATTACTTTCTCGTGCGATCCATTTTAGTTGTTACTGCTCTTGAAAGTTCTCAAGTGATAAAGTTTCTGTTATTTGGTACCATTCTTTCTTTGTGATTCTGTAGTGCCAGTTCACAAGGTTCAAAAAAGAATGGTCCTCTCTAAGACCTACATGCTTCATTTGCTCAAAGCTATTTTTAATGATTGTATGCAACTGACTATTTTATATTTCATTTTATTTGATACTTTTTAATGAGTTTAGTGCCATACATAACATCCATTTGAGTCTCAGGATTAACTAATAATGTGGTTGTCAGGCACTTCCGAATGTTGCTGCATGCTGGCGTTGTCTCTCAAGGACAACATTATCAATCATGACTAATCAATAGATCTTGTCATTTTATTTTTTTAAACTTTGTAATTTCATCCCTGGGCCAAGTAGTACTGACTCAGGGAAAACAGTAACAACTGAGTGGTACTACAATAGGACACAATATCCCTAGACATCGACAGTGGAATGAAAACTCTCTTGCCCTATAGATTAACTGATTTTGTTTCTTTTTATAAGAATTTATAGTTAAAATTGACGCATAAGTTAGCAAAAAATATTAATGTTTATATTTGAGAAAAATGTAAAATAAATGTAATCGTGACTCCTAAAAATAAGTTTTTTACAGAATTCTATAATTTTAGACCTGGCATTCATTAGTTATGATCTTATTTTCTGGAGTGTTCATAATAACCATTGTTGTCATCTGCTATTAGACATTTTCACTTTTTTTATAACTGAATTGACCCCAAGCAAAGTAGTAAAGCCACTAAGACACAAGGGATTACTGGATATGAAAGAATTAGAAAACAAGCATTATTGAAGAGTGAGAACAATAGAAGAGTAATGAAAAAGAGAGTAGATAATGATTGACATTGCTTTTAAATTTTTGAAGATCAAAGTTGACTCAAAAGCAAGAAACCAGAAGAGAGTTTGACAAGCAAGAAGTGTGATAGAAGAAACTGTTAGCATAGAACTTACAGTTACATCTAGTCAATTCAGTTGGGGTAGATTGTTCTCATTCCACATCTTTTCTGAAATGAGCACAATCTACCCCAGTGGCGTAAATAAAGGATTTGGTTCAAAATTCCAACATATATCACGAGAAAAAGGCCTGAATATACAATGGCTGAAACATCATGAATGTAACAATAATGATGAGGATAATAGTCCGAACATTGTAAATAGTGTAAATAGTTACAATACCTCATCTCAGAAATAGAGACTGTGAATATGACAATAAAAATGAGGACAACAGTCCAAATAACTTAAATAGTGTAAATAGTTACAATGCTTCATCTCAGAAATATAGACTGTGAATATGACAACAGTCCGAACAATGGAAATAGTGTAAATAGTTACAATACCTCATCTCAGACATATAGAATAATTATAAGCAGTTTTTCATTTTCATTTTGTGGGTGTGAATTCAAAAGTGATATAGCATCCATAGGAGCTTTTACCCTAACTTACACTATTAGCCAACGTCAATGCTAATACTAATTATTTCCTGCAAACTTCTCAGTCCAATATTTTATCATAACACCATTGTGTCCATCACTATTTTAGACTTGATTATAAACCTTTCCACTATTAGCATTTCATGCCTAGCTCATCATCTACAATCCCTACCACCAACATTTCAGTAAGGCTAAGGTTAGTACAGTGTTCTTTATATTCTAATAATAAAAATATTTACAAAAATAAACATAAATAATGCCAATTTGAACAGAACCCCAATTGAGTAATCAGCGTTTTTGTGGGTTATTACTCTTGTTATATCAAAATACTTTTAAATAACATTCTTAATTGCGGATAATTGCCTGCACATGGAATTTCGATTCTAGATGTCCCACAATAACAGGATTGATCACTTTAATTATTCAAATATTTCTGTTCCTTGTTTTGCTTTTTGACTATTGTTTTAAGCTGAGTAAGACCTGAAAAGGTTATTGTTTTTCATTATACTAAGGAATTTCACAAGGTTATTTAATGTATTTACACCAGCAGAATATCATAGTATTACCTCAATCAGACTTTTACAAACTGGTGCTTCGTAATACATTAGTGTAATTAATTTTCCTTAACTATTAACAACATTTTTGATTGAATTTATTTATTTTCTATACACTTTGAAATATATATTTGGCTTGGTAAACAAATCCAAAATCCATCCTGGGTATGACGATAAACTACATCTGAGTCCAGGGTAAGACGATAAACTACGTCCAACAGCAAGGCCTCTGATCAGAAGGCTTTGAGGAGCATGGAACCACCTCTTAATTGCTGGTGTCCCCAGGTGCACCCTGACCCGGGGTGGTAGCACCTGTTAGGGTCCCAGCTATGGGCAAATAGTTAACCCCGAAACTGAGGTAAAAAGCATTATAAAAGTGTAAAAATAGGTTTTAATATCAGAAATACTTTATAAAAAAATTTTTACCAGAAATAAATTTTTGAAGAAGAAAAACTATTACCAGTAATACTTTTTTGAAAAAAAAAATATTACCAGCAATACGTTTTTGAGAAAAAATATTACCAGCAATACATTTTTTGAATTTATATTACCAGCTATACATTTTTGAGGAAAAAATATTACCAGAAATAGATTTTTGACAGAACAAAAATATTACCAGGAAAAAAGTTGTCGGCATTAAATGACCCATTGAGGTTGATATGCCATAAAACAAACCAAACCAAATCCAAAATACAATTTTTTTCAGTGTATAAAACATATTTTTTTACCTCCAATGTTTGATGCTAAAATTTGCTGAAGTTATGAATAATATAAAAGCAGAAAAAATGGTAAAATAAAGAAAAAAGTTAACAAATGCAGTTTAACAAACCACCTGCAACTTTTCAATGCTTAACACATCATTTCAAATGAATTAATAGAAATACAGCAGAAAGATTTTTCTATAAGCCTCACTGGTCAAAAGAAAGAATGTCATTTGCTCAGATGTGCATATGGCTGCCTGAAGGGTTTGTAGAGAAAAAATCATATAGTGATTTAATCATTTAAGAAATATGATATCAGTAATATTGTGGCTGAGACTGAAGGTGGTATTTCACCATAATATTGGATCCAATGTTGAAATGTCTGAATCTTTTCCAAGTGACAGTGAATGCAATGAGGATAGCATTCTCTTTGGTAATAATATCGGATCCAATAAAATATCTAATAACTATATATATATATATATATATATAGTATAGAAATTGTTTGCTTCTTACAGAATGTTGGTGTAATAAGCCAATTAAATAAATTTGAAAAAGACTGAATAATAATAATAATAATAAATATCTAGAAACAATTAACCATCTTATATCAGTTTGCACAGTTTGCAACCTACTTAACATAAAACCTGGCATGACAGTGTGAGCCAATATCTGCATTGGAAAATATGCAACTTTTACAAAAAGGAAACTGCAAGAAATTGGTATGAACACCACCCAGACCTGGCTACAGACATAGGATCTAACAATTTTATGGGACTTTACAATACAGACAGACAAAACAATCAAAACTCATTTCCCAAACATCATGATCAGAGACCACAGAAACAGAAAATGCCTTCTTATTGACATGGCAGCCCCTGCAGCAGACTGTAATGTATCTTTAAAGATCTTCAAAAATCTATCAAAGTACAAGGACCTTGAAATTGAAATCTCAAAAATATGGCACATGAGGAGATCAACAATTCCAGTTGTAGTTGAAGCCCTCGGTTTGATTGGAAAAGGTTCCGATAGACTCATTGAAGGGTTCCCTAGTAGTCCAAGCCTTAAAGAAATACAAAAAATTGTATTCACATGTACAGCTCACACCTTACAAAGGTCTTTATCTATGTAAAATATGTGTACTCTTTGGTTTCTTGGGGTTTTTTTTCAAAAAATGCTCAGTGGCAAATGTCATTATGCCATTTCTGACCTTAGATATCTGGTTGGGGACCCAGAAAGAAATGAGTATATACCAGAAATCAAGGGAAATAGGATGATAATGTTAAAAATCTGTGTTTTCAAATATGAATGTATCGTTTCTCAACGGAAACTTTAATTTTTCATTGAGAAAGGACGCAGACAAAATTCCAATTTTTAGCATTTTTCACATCATGCTTTATTTTGTCTATTGACTGAATGATATATAATAAATATTATCATTATAATTTTTCTGAATTTTTTTTCATCATCCTACTATAAACACACACACACACACATGTACATAGATAGTATGGAAACAGGAATCAACAATGTATGGTAACTGTCAATTTCAGTTAGATCCATTACCTAACAAATCTTATGAGACCCATTATCTTATGTAGTGGTTTCAGTCTTCTGGGGAATTCCCATTACTATGGTTTGTGCCTAAATAAGCTAAACTGAGAATAAATATATATATGGTATATAATCTAAGTGAATCCTAGTAATATAAAATATTAAAACTGATCCACAAAAAGAGCTCAGTGTATTTATTATTACAGAGTAAAAATTTATACTCAATAAAATCACAAATTACCTCCTATAAGGAATAAGCTTATTTCGCCCAACAAAAATAGTTGTCAGTCTTATTCAACCCCAATATAGACTGAGTTTGTGTCAAAAATAGAAATTTAACTGTAAACGCTAAAAAAAA
>CAHIKZ030004489.1:4687500-4827500 GCA_903632075.3 Acanthosepion pharaonis | reverse complement strand
TAGATCATATAATATATATATATATATTTTAAACAACAGATTTCCCATGACTTTTCTTGAACAATCATATGTATTTGAAGTGTATCTTTAGATAGATAACAACATGTATTATGAACTGGATTAAGTACAATAATTATTTTAATATATTTTCTGTTTATACATTATTTTTATAGATACCAATATTTACGTAAGTGCTCTGTTTATAAACACAGTATTAACTATATTTATCAGCCTGAATGTCCAAGAAATCTTGTAGAAAATATGTGTCCCCCAATATGAATCGGACCTGTATCCTATATGGAACCATCATATAGCCTGTCATTCTATACCATTTACCTACAGAGGAAGAGTGTGGTTAGCAAAGTCAAACTACTGTTTTTTATATATATGAGTGTTTGTTTGTGTTTTTGTGTGTCATTGTATTTACATCTGTGTATATGTATACACACATTTTTAATTATATAATTTAACAAACTATTCTGCTTATAGAAAAAAATGAATATATATGTCTTGTTTGCTGGGGTGGAGGTTGGCAAATATTTTCCTACTTTGGTTGTTGGTGGTGGCTTGCATGTTTTCACATTTACAGTCCCACTTCGACACACTTTTCCATTATTGAATTTTGAGACCATGATTATCCATTTCTAAAGACAATTTTCCTCTATCAAGACTTTCTGAGCTGATAAAACATTAATATATTTTCTTACAATGTCCTGTATTTATCTTATGAGGAATGCTATTTTTGAAGTATCTTTTAAATCCAAAACAATGAATGATTTTCTTTCTTATTTTTTCTTTAATTGCTTTTAGTTTTCTGCAAGTTTCTTCATCTTGCCAATTATTCCACAAACAAAAAATGGCAATCGCTTTTCATCTTCTTCCTTCCTGTTCCAGACATAATCTGCCAATTTCTTAATCCTACATCTGTCTAATCCTTCCACAGACTAATCTCCTTTATGTGGCTTTCATATAAAGCAAGGATAAATGATTCCTTTGTATCTTGTTCACTTGTTCCCATTTTTCTCTTGTAAAATTCCTGAAAGGGAACGAAAAAGCTGGAAGAAAAGGGGACGGGAAAATTCCTGGTTTATTTTGTTTTTATTCAGATTTGATATTCGGCCATTTTATATATTGTGATTGAACAATCAGGAAATATCCATTTGTGTTGATTTGGTGTTAATATGAATGATAAAGAAGAAAATTAACTCAAAATGGAATATTGAAAAATGCCTGAAATTATTTTGAAATCCTATGTTCAATATCACACATACATACAATTAATAAGTAATAATAACAAATATAATTTTCACCTAACAAAACCTGTTAATAGTAAATTTCTGAGGGATAATGCTTTTAAAGCGGGAAGACTTTTATTTATAAATATAAGTACTCAGTATTAAAACAAATACACCATTAATAATAATAATAATGATTAAATTGCAATTGGTTACAAAAACACTACATTATCATGCCAGTTAATTTACTACTTATTTGATAATAGTTCAAATTGCATATCCCTAATCAATACAACAAAAATACAAGAAATTCAACAAATTCTTAACACATAAAGAATACTATATCACATATATTGTAAAAATGATTACAAATACAACAAGCATTAAGCATAAGAACCAGTAATGAACATCAATAAAATTTTATCAAATTTAAGAACAAACATACTGAATATATAAGTAGATAATAAAAAGCTCAATGACTTACCTTCCTACTCAGAGTTTTCCCAGCACAGATCTACTCACCAGGAATAAGGTAAATAAAGGGATCAGTTCAAAATTCTCTAAAATTGAATTTTATATAGTGTTTTTCATGACTTAGTGTTATATATAGTGTTTCATATATGTTTTATATGACTTAGTGTTATATATAGTGTTTCATGACAGTGTTATATTGTTTAATATAGTGTTTTTCATGACTTAAGGTTATATATAGTGTTTCATATATGTTTTATATGACTTAGTGTTATATATAGTGTTTCATGATTTAGTGTTATAATGTTTAATATAGTGTATTTCATGACTTAAGGTTATATATAGTGTTTCATATATGTTTAATATAGTGCTTTTCATGACTTAATGTTATATATAGTGTTTCATATATGTTTTATATAGTGTTTTTCATGACTTAGTGTTATATATAGTGTTTCATATAGTGTTTTGCATAAGCAAATCCAATTCACAGATTTGAAAAAAAAATCCTTTCATCCTTTAATAGTCAGTTGTGCTTCATTTAATTTGTGACATATGTAAATGTGAGCAGAAAAAAAAACAAATGTTGATAAAATAGCAAGGGTTACAAATCGGTGCCCAGAGCCTCAAAACAGGCTTGAACGTGCCAGCCCTGCTGCAAACAATTTTGTACAGGCATCTCTGGTCACAATCATTAAGGACCCATAGTTGGCCACTACACAGTCCACAGGGAACACAAATAGCTTCCATCATTTTCCTGATTCACATGTAAGGTGACACTATAGATCAAGGGATGTCAAATATCCCAAAATTTCTCTTCAAATTATGTGTTACTCATTTTTTTGTTGGAAGGCTTCAAGGGATGTGGTTGGTGTTATTTGGTAAAGCCCTTTGTGATTTTGTAGTGCCAGTTTATAGGCTTTGAGAAAAGATTGTCTTTAATATTTATAGAATTTATTTGTTTGAAACCATTTTTAATAATTTATTAAGAAAATGGTTGGATATAGATGATAGTTTAGACAGGTATATAGATAACAGGTAGAAAAAAACAGACGTTAATAAGATAATGAGAATCACAAAGGATTGGTTCAAAATTCTCTGAAAGTTACCTGGATTGAGATACACTTGAAGAAGATTGGAGGACAGAATTTAATTAATATAAATAATTTATTGTCCATCTCATGATCCATATCAGTGTTATTCACCTGATAGACAGGCAATGAAACCTGTAATTTGTAAGGGGGCTATACTTTCACCAGGTGTATAATATCAGGGCTGCTTTGCAATTTTATGAATTCTTTGTATTTTGTAATGAATCCCTAGATACAAAACAGGACCACCATGATGTGGCAACAATATTTAAGGTGTAGACGAATGGGAGATTTATAAATGCTCGAGATAGATCATCCTGAAAAATTGCTTAGCATGACATGGTGAACTGACTTTCCTAGCAGTAGACTAAACAAGAAGGTGTAGGGTGTTGTATTCATGAAGTTTAGAATCAGCCATGCTGATGGAAGATGAAAAAAGTTTTGTAATGGGACTGGTTTAGCTAATAGGTAATTAGCATAAAGAGAGCTATAACTGTAGCTCATGGGCAACTTTGAGTCAGTGTACATAGAATATCTACAGTTACTAAGATCATCATAATAGGTTAAGATTATTAATTGAGAGAAGTTTCATTTTGGAGGTATTTCAATAAATATATATATTTCAAATCCATGATCTGTAATTGAAGCTATTTATTCCTTATACAGGAACTAGCTTAAAATAAGCTAAATAGCAGGGTAGACTGGTTTTTCTAGCCTTGGGTAGCAACCAGTCTAGAGAAAGAAAACTGTGAATTCCAAACTATGGAGTCTAACAGGAAATGACTCCACTATCTTTTCCATAAAGGCATAGAAATTTACAGACAGTCAAAGAAAAGAATTTGTGGAAAGCCATGATCACTTATATCCTTGTTGTATAGTGAAATGGAATCATCTTTTTCTGATTGTATTGTAAAATGGACTCTTCTATTGCCTGTGTTTATTTGCTGCAGCACAAGTGGATTTTTTTAGATTTAACTTATTATTTCTAAGATCTGTGTACCTACAGCTGATGTAACCTAAGTTTTTCTCTCTCACACCAAACATCCACCCCCACCAGACCAACTAAAAATATGATACAGAAACTAGCCAACATCACATTACCCTCTCACCACCACCTTCAAACATCAAATAAACAGACAATACCAAAATAGCAAAAACTCCCTACTAGAATCCAAACATACACATGTTATCCTTTGGACACTACCAGAGTGATAAAAAATGCCCACTAGAATCCAAATATACACATGCAAACATCACAAGACAAAGCCATGAACAATGATAAAATACAACACAAAACAAAGACAAAAATGTTTAGAAAGTGCCTTGATCACAAGATCATCCACAGTAAATTTGTGCTCTGGCTTTTACAACATTTCACCATTCCTGGCAGATTGTCTTTTATCACAATGTGGGATACCTAATGACAAAAGTGATAGAAACAAAAAGAAAAGAATCTAAATAAAATTGATTATATTATATACAAAGCAAAAAAAAAAATTAAATTCCCAACATCCCTTGTTTGTGTGCATGTTTAGTCACACCAATGTAATAAATTTAGACCAATGACAATCCTAAAGGATAAAACACGTCACATGAAAAATTTATTCCACATTGTCATACCTTTTTCCTTAATAATCTATATATTTTATCTAAATCTATATCTATATTTTATCTATATCTATATATTTTAATAGCAAATAGTTTTGCTCTCAAATGGGTTTTTCCACTAGACTAATCCAAATTATGAGAAAATAAACAAAAATTAACAAATGAAAAAAATCCCTTCTTCCCAGATATCAATCATAAGTAATTACTGTTTGAGGGAATCAATTGTAGTTTTTTTTTTCTAAGGATGTTCACTCTGTACAAGGACCAAGATCCACTTGAAGTAAAGGGGTACAGAATATACAATGTAAGAGGCACAGTTTATAGGATATGTGGGGAAGATAACAGTTGACCCTAGACTTGAACAGGTTACAATTGTAGCGATCAGGGAAGCATCCTTTTGGGAGTCGGTTCCACAAAGCAGCAGTTTATGGGAAGAAGCTGCTCAAGTGGAACTTACATCTCATCAATGGTATACAAAAAGAATGAGGGTGGTTTGCTATAATATGCATATCATGTGTATGATTATGACGAATGTATCATCCAAACTGACCATTCCTTAAATTTATCATAACAGTTGATAAAAAGTAGGCTGCATACAATAATGTTCAATACAAAATGAAATGGACTGACAAGGATAACTCTCTCGTCTGAGGTCCATCAAAGAAAAGTCATGTTGTGCATATGGTGATATCATCGGAGAATTTAGAATTCTGAAAATGCAATGAAACACTCAATGCACATTTGTATATAGAGCAGCTGCAACATGTCCATAAAAGTTTGGTCACAAAGTGCCCTGTGTTCATAAATAGGAGAAATGTTGCTCTCCTCACACCTTCTGCATCTGGCACATATAACACAGGAAAAAGTTTGGGAATTCAGTTAATCTGTTCTACTTTAGCCAACATATTCACTTGACTGTGTAACAACCTTTATTACCTTTTTTGATTACTTTTGATGCAGAAAACTTTATCTAATGAAAACCAGATTCAAGAAGTTTGCTGAAAATTTTACATATTAAAACCTGCAAAATTTTACTAAAGAGACATTGATAAATGATAAATGGTGACATTGCAAATAATGATGAATATATCACTAAATAAAATATAATTATAGTTCATTTTTTAAAAATAAAGTAGATATCAATTGAGTGATTGATTTGTTTTTTATAGCTTATCAACCATTTGTGTTTTATTTAAAGCTGAAGCATATTTTGGATTGTAAGAATAAATCCTTTTTTGCAAGTGAATATTGCATTTACAATTTCTTGAGAGTAACAATGATTTTTCCAGATAAAAGTCATTTTATTTAACCCATAGCTGGGGGAGGGGTGAATATATACCTTTCCTAAGGTTATTTGTGCATAAGTGAATGTAACCAATTTGAGTGGAATTTGAACTCGGTTCTTCGATTTCTCACTCATTACATCACCTGCACACACATAACTTTGATAAACAAAAATGAAAATTATTTAAGATTCAATTTAATAAATATTTTGGTGAATGTTAAATTTTTCAGAACACAGTTTCTTTAAAAATCTCCAGCAGTTTTCTGTGAATCATCTTTCTCCCTTCAAAAAATCAAATATTCATTTATATTTCATTAAAATTTTATTAATTCTACAAACTAAATTTATCCCAAATTCCAAATTATTTTCTGCACGACCTGCTTTCAAAATTGTTTCACTTCCAGAAAGAAAAAGCTTGAAATTACTCAATGTCACAATGGGATTTTTGTCGTAATAATTAGTTTTAATATTTAAAATAATCACAACAGCCTTCTTTTCATTTATTTTCCGACTTCTCTGCCCACTCTCATTTCCCCCACTTATTATTGGAGAGTTTAATTATGGAGATTTTATAAACTCTATGCAAAAAAAAAATAAAAAAACAGGATAAGTGTAATTGTCTAACTGAACACAGTTTGATTACAATGACTGAAATTAAATCATTCAAAGAATTCCTGCTAAATAAATGAAAAAAGAAATCTCAACTATTTGCATTCAAAATTTACTTTTTATTTGCTGCACATTTTAACCCATGGGAAAGAGAAAATGGAAAGACAGAGGTTCATGTCTACTGTTCCGTAGAGAGGAAAAAAGAATTTTACTTCTGGCATTTGACTACTAGTCTCATCCAAATAATCAAATGAATTCTTCAGTGACTCTTTAATAAAAGAAGACAAAAAAAGAAAATATACATTTTAAATTCCTGACCTAAATATTTACATGGTTTTTCTTTAGCCTTTCAGCATTAAATCAAATTATTTTGTTCTCTTTTGAAGCTGACTTTTCTGCTCTACATTTGTTGGACATATCAATAGCTGCTGCTTTGTTTCTGTAAATTTAGACTTGCATTCATTTTCTTTTTTTAATATGGAGTTAATCTTTTATTCTGAATCTTTACAAACTTGTAAAGTATTAGGTTGTAATGAAAGTTCTGTCTAATTTTTTCTATGACAAATAAAACAAAATCGTGGTTAATTGAGATATATTTAATCCTCATTGTTTTCAGTGACCTTATTTTATCTGTCAACAAGGTTTTTAATGCCATGTGTACAAAATTCTTTAAGTTTTGACCTGAAATAAGAGACAAACACATTTTCAGCCTCTTCTTTTGAAGTTAGTTTAAGTCCATCCAAATGTCTTTGCAAACTTTTAAACAGTTAATAACTGGAAGGAGAATCCTTTTGGGTATATGGAGGGTGAAGCATTTTTCCATGGCAAATTCTTCCAGGTCCTTACTCATTCTGCAGTATGGCAATTTTCTTTTGATATTCTTGAATTACTTTCCAAAAGTTGCAGATTATAGAGCAACTGAAACTTACTAAGTAACTGATCATTGCTATGTCCATTATGTCAGTTCCACACAATCATTAAATGCCAAAATGAATCATCTTGTAATTACTTTTTATGATAAGCATCCAATAACAAGACTCAAACGCAATGTTAAGCAGAGATGTCAGTGGTTTAATCTTGGCAGAGAGTCTGCTCAGCAGCCAAGAACAGAACTGCAGCCAAGAAAGATTGTTCTGAGGATATGCAGAGAGTCATTTATTACAATCTGTTAAATGACAGTCAAACAAATACAGCCAAAGTTTACAGCCAACAGGCGAAGCATTTAAAAAAACATCCCTCTCTAGCAAACAGGAAAGGGGTCACTCTTTACTATGATTCAGTTTCCTTTTGGGTTTATTGAAATAATAAAACTGATTTCATTTTGAAACCTCTTGAAGAGTTGATTAAACAATTACCAAAAAGTAAATCTACAAAACTCTACAGCTGAGGTGCTGAAGAAGCCAAATATAATATCAATCAGCTAAGTGACAAATTGCATTTATTTGTATTAATCATATATATATATATATATATATATATATATATATATATATATATATATATATATATATATATATATATATATTTCATTTAATAATTATGTTTATTTATTGTTATAATAATCCTTTCTAGAGCTCTAATCAGTTTCTTGGTGTTAAGATAAAATTCATCAAGGAAATTGCCATAGTTTTTTGTAACCCAAGCACTTTTGATCTCCTTTGAGATCAGCTTCAGGGGAGACTTACAGAGACAGACTTATGATCGTTGTGATGGTGATTTTTTAAAAACATGTGCGAATACACTCTGTTACAATTATTTCAACATTTTAAATTTATCCCTTGTAGCTATGTAATTTTTGCGAAACAAGTGTCCCAGTGTAAGGGAGCTAACCAGAATTGGTAGAAATGCAGAATGGCATTAAATGCTAGTTAAATGCACTTCAAAACAAGATCAAAAGTACCAGGGTAACAAAAAATTGATTTTTTGCTTGATTTAGCACCAGTGGTACTTGTTTGAAAAAGATTATTTGAAGTGGGTGCTTAATTATGTGGGTTGCTGAATCAAGATTCTATGGTGATGACATAGCGAGTCATAGTTAGGATAAGAATTATCTTGAACAAAAAAAATCAACATTCTTACCTAAGTATTTCAATTGATTGATTGATTGATTTGCTTTTTACAGCTTATCAACCCTTTGCAGGTTATTTAAAGCCAGAAAGTATTTTTTTTAAAATTATAAAAATTTTGTGGAGATAATAATGATTTACTGATATGTCCTACTAATTAACCCATAGCTGGTGGAGATGAAGTGGATTCACATCTTTCCTAAGGGTAGTTGCACATAAGTGAATACACCAAACCCTGCTGAAATTGGAACTTGATTCTCTGATTTCCAATTCAGAACTGTTATCCATTACACCACCTGCACATCCAAGCTTGTTACAGTACCTGGTATTGCCAAGTGGTCATGTTTCTTAACTTCAGTATTCTTAAGGAACTGTGTTCCTGATTAAACTGAATTCATAAATAATTACATTGGTCACACTACTACATGCCTATCCAGACGCCTTACGTTGCACCTATCTGACCACCGCTCTATTAGAATCCATTTAAACACATACACAAACTTAACAGACTCCATTCAAAACATACTAGTAGAAAATGCAAGCATAACAACCGCATCCACATGTAAAAAAAAGATTAAAAATAATGGAAGCCTTAATAATAAAAAAGAATAAATTAACACTTAATAATACTAACTATGAACACAGCCACAATGTGCTTACTATGTTCAGTAAAGTAGAAAATGCAAGCATAACAACCCGCATCCACATGTAAAAAAAAAGATTAAAATAATGGAAGCCTTAATAATAAAAAAGAATAAATTAACACTTAATAATACTAACTATGAACACAGCCACAATGTGCTTACTATGTTCAGTAAAGTAGAAAATGCAAGCATAACAACCGCATCCACATGTAAAAAAAAGATTAAAAATAATGGAAGCCTTAATAATAAAAAAGAATAAATTAACACTTAATAATACTAACTATGAACACAGCCACAATGTGCTTACTATGTTCAGTAAAGTAGAAAATGCAAGCATAACAACCGCATCCACATGTAAAAAAAAAGATTAAAAATAATGGAAGCCTTAATAATAAAAAAAGAATAAATTAACACTTAATAATACTAACTATGAACACAGCCACAATGTGCTTACTATGTTCAGTAAAGTAGAAAATGCAAACATAACAACCGCATCCACATGTAAAAAAAGATTAAAAATAATGGAAGCCTTAATAATAAAAAATAAATTAACACTTAATAATACTAACTATGAACACAGCCACAATGTGCTTACTATGTTCAGTAAAGTAGAAAATGCAAGCATAACAACCGCATCCACATGTAAAAAAAGATTAAAAATAATGGAAGCCTTAATAATAAAAAAGAATAAATTAACACTTAATAATACTAACTATGAACACAGCCACAATGTGCTTACTATGTTCAGTAAAGTAGAAAATGCAAGCATAACAACCGCATCCACATGTAAAAAAAAGATTAAAAATAATGGAAGCCTTAATAATAAAAAAGAATAAATTAACACTTAATAATACTAACTACGAACACAGCCACAATGTGCTTACTATGTTCAGTAAAGTAGAAAATGCAAGCATAACAACCGCATCCACATGTAAAAAAAAGATTAAAAATAATGGAAGCCTTAATAATAAAAAAGAATAAATTAACACTTAATAATACTAACTATGAACACAGCCACAATGTGCTTACTATGTTCAGTAAAGTAGAAAATGCAAGCATAACAACCGCATCCACATGTAAAAAAAATTAAAAAATAATGGAAGCCTTAATAATAAAAAAAAAGAATAAATTAACACTTAATAATACTAACTATGAACACAGCCACAATGTGCTTACTATGTTCAGTAAAGTAGAAAATGCAAGCATAAACAACCGCATCCACATGTAAAAAAAAAAAGATTAAAAATAATGGAAGCCTTAATAATAAAAAAGAATAAATTAACACTTAATAATACTAACTATGAACACAGCCACAATGTGCTTACTATGTTCAGTAAAGTAGAAAATGCAAGCATAACAACCGCATCCACATGTAAAAAAAGATTAAAAATAATGGAAGCCTTAATAATAAAAAAAAAAAGAATAAATTAACACTTAATAATACTAACTATGAACACAGCCACAATGTGCTTACTATGTTCAGTAAAGTAGAAAATGCAAGCATAACAACCGCATCCACATGTAAAAAAAAGATTAAAAATAATGGAAGCCTTAATAATAAAAAAGAATAAATTAACACTTAATAATACTAACTATGAACACAGCCACAATGTGCTTACTATGTTCAGTAAAGTAGAAAATGCAAACATAACAACCCACATCCACATGTAAAAAAAGATTAAAAATAATGGAAGTTTTAATAATAAAAAAGAATAAATTAACACTTAATAATACTAACTATGAACACAGCCACAATGTGCTTACTATGTTCAGTAAAAAAAAAGATTAAAATAGAAAATACAAGCATAACAACCGCATCCACATGTAAAAAAAAAAGATTAAAAAACCCCATAATGGAAAAAAAAAAAGCCTTAATAATAAAAAAAAAAAGAATAAATTAACACTTAATAATACTAACTATGAACACAGCCACAATGTGCTTACTATGTTCAGTAAAGTAGAAAATGCAAGCATAACAACCGCATCCACATGTAAAAAAAAAAAAAGATTAAAAATAATGGAAGCCTTAATAATAAAAAAAAGAATAAATTAACACTTAATAATACTAACTATGAACACAGCCACAATGTGCTTACTATGTTCAGTAAAGTAGAAAATGCAAGCATAACAACCGCATCCACATGTAAAAAAAAAGATTAAAAATAATGGAAGCCTTAATAATAAAAAAGAATAAATTAACACTTAATAATACTAACTATGAACACAGCCACAATGTGCTTACTATGTTCAGTAAAGTAGAAAATGCAAACATAACAACCGCATCCACATGTAAAAAAAAAAGATTAAAAATAATGGAAGCCTTAATAATAAAAAAAAAGAATAAATTAACACTTAATAATACTAACTATGAACACAGCCACAAAAATGTGCTTACTATGTTCAGTAAAGTAGAAAAATGCAAGCATAACAACCGCATCCACATGTAAAAAAAAAGATTAAAAATAATGGAAGCCTTAATAATAAAAAAAGAATAAATTAACACTTAATAATACTAACTATGAACACAGCCACAATGTGCTTACTATGTTCAGTAAAAGTAGAAAATGCAAGCATAACAACCGCATCCACATGTAAAAAAATTAAAATAATGGATTAAAAAATAAAAAGAATAAATTAACACTTAATAATACTAACTATGAAGCCTTTAATAATAAAAAAGAATAAATTAACACTTAATAATAAATAACTATGAACACAGCCACAATGTGCTTACTATGTTCAGTAAAGTAGAAAATGCAAGCATAACAACCGCATCCACATGTAAAAAAAAGATTAAAAATAATGGAAGCCTTTAATAATAAAAAAAGAATAAATTAACACTTAATAATACTAACTATGAACACAGCCACAATGTGCTTACTATGTTCAGTAAAGTAGAAAATCCACATGTAAAAAAGATTAAAAATAATGGAAGTAGCATAACAACCGCATCCACATGTAAAAAAAAAGATTAAAAAATAATGGAAGCCTTAATAATAAAAAAAATAAATTAACACTTAATAATACTAACTATGAACACAGCCACAATGTGCTTACTATGTTCAGTAAAAGTAGAAAATGCAAACATAACAACCGCATCCACATGTAAAAAAAAAAGATTAAAAATAATGGAAGCCTTAATAATAAAAAAGAATAAATTAACACTTAATAATACTAACTATGAACACAGCCACAATGTTCAGTAAAAGTAGAAAATGCACTATGTTCAGTAAAAAAAGTAGAAAATGCAAAAAGAATAACAACCGCATCCACATGTAAAAAAAAAAAATGATTAAAAATAATGGAAGCCTTAATAATAAAAAAGAATAAATTAACACTTAATAATACTAACTATGAACACAGCCACAATGTGCTTACTATGTTCAGTAAAAAAGTAGAAAATGCAAACATAACAACCGCATCCACATGTAAAAAAAAGATTAAAAATAATGGAAGCCTTAATAATAAAAAAAGAATAAATTAACACTTAATAATACTAACTATGAACACAGCCACAAAAAAAGATTAAAAATAATGGAAAATAAAAAAATAATAAATTAAGTTAATACTAACATAAACTATGTTCAGTAAAGTAGAAAATGCAAGCATAACAACATCCACATGCATCCAAATAATGTAAAAAAAAAAAAGAATTAAAAATAATGGAACACAGCCACAATGTTAATAATAAAAATGCAAGAATAAAAAAAAAGATTAAAAATAATGGAAGCTTAATAATAAATAACTATGAACACAGCCACAATGTGCTTACTATGTTCAGTAAAGTAGAAAATGCAAGCATAACAACCGCATCCACATGTAAAAAAAAAAAGATTAAAAATAATGGAAGCCTTAATAATAAAAAAAGAATAAATTAACACTTAATAATACTAACTATGAACACAGCCACAATGTGCTTACTATGTTCAGTAAAGTAGAAAATGCAAGCATAACAACCGCATCCACATGTAAAAAAAGATTAAAAATAATGGAAGTTTTAATAATAAAAAAAAGAATAAATTAACACTTAATAATACTAACTATGAAAATGCAATGTTCAGTAACAACCAACCGCATCCACATGTAAAAAAAAGATTAAAAATAATGGAAGCCTTAATAATAAAAAAAAGAATAAATTAACACTTAATAATACTAACTATGAACACAGCCACAATGTGCTTACTATGTTCAGTAAAGTAGAAAATGCAAGCATAACAACCGCATCCACATGTAAAAAAAAAGATTAAAAATAATGGAAGCCTTAATAATAAAAAAGAATAAATTAACACTTAATAATACTAACTATGAACACAGCCACAATGTGCTTACTATGTTCAGTAAAGTAGAAAATGCAAACAACCGCATAACAACCGCATCCACATGTAAAAAAAAATAAATTAAAAATAATGGAAGCCTTAATAATAAAAAAAATCAAGATCCACATGAATAAATTAACACTTAATAATAAATTAACTAACTACGAACACAGCCACAATGTGCTTACTATGTTCAGTAAAGTAGAAAATGCAAGCATAACAACCGCATCCACATGTAAAAAAAAAGATTAAAAATAATGGAAGCCTTAATAATAAAAAAGAATAAATTAACACTTAATAATACTAACTATGAACACAGCCACAATGTGCTTACTATGTTCAGTAAAGTAGAAAATGCAAGCATAACAACCGCATCCACATGTAAAAAAAAGATTAAAAATAATGGAAGCCTTAATAATAAAAAAAAGAATAAATTAACACTTAATAATACTAACTACGAACACAGCCACAATGTGCTTACTATGTTCAGTAAAGTAGAAAATGCAAGCATAACAACCGCATCCACATGTAAAAAAAAAAGATTAAAAATAATGGAAGCCTTTAATAATAAAAAAAAGAATAAATTAACACTTAATAATACTAACTACGAACACAGCCACAATGTGCTTACTATGTTCAGTAAAGTAGAAAATGCAAGCATAACAACCACATCCACATGTAAAAAAAATGGAAGCCTTAATAATAAAAAAGATTAAAAATAATGGAAATGTGCCTATAATAATAAAAAAAAGAATAAATTAACAATAATGGAAGCTTAATAATACTAAATATGAACACAGCCACAATGTGCTTACTATGTTCAGTAAAGTAGAAAATGCAAGCATAACAACCGCATCCACATGTAAAAAAAGATTAAAAATAATGGAAGCCTTAATAATAAAAAAAAGAATAAATTAACACTTAATAATACTAACTATGAACACAGCCACAATGTGCTTACTATGTTCAGTAAAGTAGAAAATGCAAGCATAACAACCGCATCCACATGTAAAAAAAAAAGATTAAAAATAATGGAAGCCTTAATAATAAAAAAGAATAAATTAACACTTAATAATAAACTATGAACACAGCCACAATAATGTTCAGTAAAGTGAAAACACAACCAAAAAAGATTAAAAATAATGGAAGCTTAATAATAAAAAAGAATAAATTATGTTCAGTAAAGTAGAAAATGCAAACATAACAACCGCATCCACATGTAAAAAAAAGATTAAAAATAATGGAAGCCTTAATAATAAAAAAATAAATTAACACTTAATAATACTAACTATGAACACAGCCACAATGTGCTTACTATGTTCAGTAAAGTAGAAAATGCAAGCATAACAACCGCATCCACATGTAAAAAAAAGATTAAAAATAATGGAAGCCTTAATAATAAAAAAGAATAAATTAACACTTAATAATACTAACTATGAACACAGCCACAATGTGCTTACTATGTTCAGTAAAGTAGAAAATGCAAGCATAACAACCGCATCCACATGTAAAAAAAGATTAAAAAAATAATGGAAGCCTTAATAATAAAAAAGAATAAATTAACACTTAATAATACTAACTATGAACACAGCCACAATGTGCTTACTATGTTCAGTAAAGTAGAAAATGCAAGCATAACAACCGCATCCACATGTAAAAAAAAGATTAAAAATAATGGAAGCCTTAATAATAAAAAGAATAAATTAACACTTAATAATACTAACTATGAACACAGCCACAATGTGCTTACTATGTTCAGTAAAGTAGAAAATGCAAGCATAACAACCGCATCCACATGTAAAAAAAAAAGATTAAAAATAATGGAAGCCTTAATAATAAAAAAAGAATAAATTAACACTTAATAATACTAACTATGAACACAGCCACAATGTGCTTACTATGTTCAGTAAAGTAGAAAATGCAAGCATAACAACCGCATCCACATGTAAAAAAAAAAGATTAAAAATAATGGAAGCCTTAATAATAAAAAAGAATAAATTAACACTTAATAATACTAACTATGAACACAGCCACAATGTGCTTAGAAAATGCTAACAACCGTTCAAAAAAAAGTTAAAAATAATGTAATAATAAAAAAAAGAAAAATTAACACTTAATAATACTAACTATGAACAAGCATAACAAAAATGCAAGCATCCATCACATGTAAAAAAAAGATTAAAAATAATGGAAGCCTTAATAATAAAAAAAATAAATAAATTAACACTTAAAGTAGAAAATGCAATACTAACTATGAACACAGCCTAACAACAGCCACAATGTGCTTACTATGTTCAGTAAAGTAGAAAATGCAAGCATAACAACCGCATCCACATGTAAAAAAAAGATTAAAATAATGGAAGCCTTAATAATAAAAAATAAATTAACACTTAATAATACTAACTACGAACACAGCCACAATGTGCTTACTATGTTCAGTAAAGTAGAAAATGCAAGCATAACAACCGCATCCACATGTAAAAAAAAGATTAAAAAATAATGGAAGCCTTAATAATAAAAAAAGAATAAATTAACACTTAATAATACTAAATATGAACACAGCCACAATGTGCTTACTATGTTCAGTAAAGTAGAAAATGCAAGCATAACAACCCGCATCCACATGTAAAAAAAAGATTAAAAATAATGGAAGCCTTAATAATAAAAAAAAGAATAAATTAACACTTAATAATACTAACTATGAACACAGCCACAATGTGCTTACTATGTTCAGTAAAGTAGAAAATGCAAGCATAACAACCGCATCCACATGTAAAAAAAAAAGAAAAAATAATGGAAGCCTTAATAATAAAAAAAAAGAATAAATTAACACTTAATAATACTAACTATGAACACAGCCACAATGTGCTTACTATGTTCAGTAAAGTAGAAAATGCAAGCATAACAACCGCATCCACATGTAAAAAAAAGATTAAAAATAATGGAAGCCTTAATAATAAAAAAAAGAATAAATTAAGACTTAATAATACTAACTATGAACACAGCCACAATGTGCTTACTATGTTCAGTAAATAAAATCAACCCTGTACCACTCGAAACATAATCACAACCCATACACCCAGTTAAACAGTAGAAATAGAATCATCTTTGATTCCGGCTAAAAGTATAGCAAAAAGTGCTCAGAATTCCAGAACATTTGGAGAGTTTCTACACATTTTGTGCCCAGAAAAGAAAACACTTGTTTCAACACAAGAAAAATTAACTAAAAAGCTTAATCGCAGTACCTTGTCTGCCATCATTAATGAAACCTGTATAAATGAAGAATTGCTGCCTAAATGCACAATACATATATACATATATATATATACACACACACACACACATATATATATATATATATATATATATATATATATATATATATATATATATATATATTTGTTGAACTATGGCAACAGTAAGGTTTAAATTTGGTATTCAAGACAAAAACTAAGCTGGTAAGAGATTTCTCTATATATCTATCAGTCTATGTAGGTACATATCTCTCTCTATATATATATATATATATGAGAGAGAGAGAGATACATATATATAGGTGTGTGTGTGAAAATGTATGTTCAAGAAAGAAAGAAACTACTTTTTTTGCAGCTACTCTATAGGCCTGTGCCTGATGATGTCATCCACATCAGAAATTCATACAGGGGTTCTTGCAATTTTCTGAAGCGTATCTTTAAGCTTCAAAGCAAAGCTTACATTTTAATGTGATGATGAGTATGTATTTATCTCTGTTGAATGCTTGTTATCATAGTAATAATCTTTCCTGGGATTGAACCTACCTATTTTTTTTTTTGGCAACTGCATGTTTTTTTTTTTTCTAGGGCTTCAATTTCAAATACAATAGAACCTTTAATCAAAGTCTTGATGACAAAATCATAGACTGAAAATATGGTAATTTTCCTTTTTATTTAACAAGCAGCAAAAAAAATAATTAAAGACAGCCAAATGTTATCAGTGAGACACGGAAGAGTCATTATGTTTTTATTCAACTTTCTTAATATTTATTTATTTTACTGCTGTATATTTTGGAACAATTCTTTCTTTTTTTTTTTTCCTTCTAGCATAAATGTGATGACAAATCTCTGAAAAAACTTGTTAACTTGTTGGCAATTACACAACAAGCAGTTTGAAGCCAAAATCCCATGAGCAACAATTTAGATTATCAAAAGGAATTGATCATAAAAGATTTTAAGCATTTTCCTTATTGAAAAAAAGAGAAATATCTGTTGCATTATATTTAAATATATTGGATCAAATGATGAACATCTCAAATATTTGAAAATTTCTATTTCATGCTAATAATTTTGTTTATGAGTAAGAGCAAAAACCAGAGCCAATTCTATGTCTTCTTTTATTGGAAAAAAAAGTAAATATTCAATCTTTAGTTTTCCCAAAAAGAAGGGGCAGAGAACTCTTACACAAACCTCATATCATAATAGAGACCCATTTGAACTGAAGAGTTTTTGGCTCAACTTAATTCCCCAAAGTACAGCCACTCTTCATTTAATGACCAGGTTCCATTCCAAGACCTTGTCATTAAATGAACTGGTTGCTAAGTGAGAAATTGTACTTGACCCTTGACCTGCTATTTCATGCATACTACATGTGCAATGGGTTTCTGTCAACCAGCTTCAGGAAGCATTAATGTCACTTTTACACCATTTGTAACATTTATAATTTATTTCTAGATGTTTATACACTACTGTAGGTTATTGAACAGTAAACATAATAATAAATTTGGAAATCAGCTCTACCATAAATGCTTGATTTAGCACATGGGGTAGCAAATGTGGGTCCTGTAGTTCCAGCATTTTATGTGTATGCAGTGTTGACTGCCAATAAAGAAAACACAATTATTCTGCATTATTTACATTATTCAGACTATTGTCCTCATCTTTTTTGCCATATTTATTACAACACTTCAACCGTTGTATGCTCCAGCCTTCTTCAGGTGGTTGGAATTTCAAACTGAACCCTTTATTTCGCTCACTGGGGTAGACTGTTCTAGTTCCATATGCCATGTTTAATGGATGTCAGTTATCAGTTATCTCCTGTTAATTTCCCTCTGAATGTTCTCCTTATCCGGGTAGTGAAATCACACACTTTGGGTCCTGTCACTTGAGGACACATGGCACAGTGGATAAAGGCGTTAGTTAGATCCAGGGCCCAAGGTATGGGTTACTGAGTAGGATCATAAGGGAGGTGAAAGGTGAAAGAAAATATGATGTGGATGAGTAGGATAGATTTTGGTTGACCATGATTGTAATGTCAAGGAAGGGTGGCGACATTTTGTTTGAGAGATGGAAGGTTGGAAAGTATTTCATCTCCCACAAGGTTACATAAATGCTTTAGAACATATACTCCATACTTTCTCTGACCTGACTCTTATAAAGACAGAGCATAAAAGTAGTTAGGTATTTTCTGGAGTGATACAATGAACTGACCATTCCTCCAGCATCTTTTGCGATGACAAAAATATATGTATTCCATTTGAGATTGGGAATGAGCTCTAGCTGCAGTAGGCATTTGAGGCAAGGATCCTCTTCAAGGGTATGCCCACCCATCAGAACTGGTGCAGGTTACATAGCTGGTCATAGGTCTGAGGGTGGATGACATTAAACAGTATTGTGATGACTTATTGTTAAAATGCTGATTTTTTGGAAAGTGAATCAGGCCAAGAACTTTTCAGCATTCACTCATCTTTCGAACCCCAATGTGGAGTGGCATTACAGAATCATGAACAAAGAACTGTATCAAATAAGAGAAACCCCCATCACTTGAGGACTACCAACAGCAGCAACAACTAAAATGGATAGCATATGTAACTTGAAGTGTAAATAATGGCACATTGACATTCCATACTATTTCAAATAAAAGGTTAGAAAGGAAACCCCCATTAATATTGGAAAGTGCAATAACAGCTACTGGACTTGAGAAGCCTATTTTCCTAAAAAGTTGTTTTAAGAGAGAGATTTTATAAATTTCAGCTGAAAGTAGTACTGCTTGTTCAATCAATGTATGCCAAATGTTTCCTTATAGGCAAACGGTTAATATTACCATTACCATTGTACATCATGCTTTGAGAAATAGAGTTATTTTTATCAAAAATCATTGAAGGCTGGAGGTTACAGTTAGTCAAGGAGTTGGCTTTTTGATATCATCGTTCTAAGAAGACAATCTGAACATGCAGAAATATTGGGAAGTGATTGAAATTCATACTATTGTTTGACCCAAGGTTGTGGGCAAAATTGCATAGACAAAAACTTTTGGAAATCATCTATGGTTGTGCTTGTGGGTAGATTGAAGCTCTTCATCTTTAGTTAGCAGTCTATCTTGTGATGATGAATTGATAAAAACACCCATCCCCTAGCAGCCTGGGTTAATCATGTGGGTCTGTACTAATGGATAGATTGAAGCTCTTTAGCCTTAGTTTGCAGTCTATCGAGTAATGATGACACCCATCCCCCAACAGCCAGCTTTGGCCTGAAAAATGCACAATGATTGAAATTCTTAAGTTACATGAGTTACACAATCTACCACAGCATCTTCCTTTTTCGAAGGATTGCGAAATATGGAATCTGCTAAAAAAACGGCATGATAATACATCATCTAGATCATTTATCAGCACTGCTGATACCCAATAAAACTTTTTGAAAAGTCGGATTAATTTTTCTCCATTCCATCCTGTTGTGAGTTTTTTTTTTTTTAATGCAGACTTTTTGTGATGATGTGATGCATAGTTTATCATTGTAAAGTTTATTTTTGTTAAACTTTTCCTTTTGATTCCCAAGAGGTAACCATAAAAGACCTTTCGTACTTTGCTTGCTTCCTGCCAAAATCTTTCTATGGATTCTTACATCATGTTGCAACTATGATTTCATCTAGAGAAACTGTTCCTTCTGAAGCCATAAAAACTGTCCATTCAAAAGTCATGTTCTACATGGCTTAATATTTTTTCACTTGCTCATATTATATCATTTGTGTTATTTTGTTTTGTTTTTTTGCATTTCTAATACTTTTTCTGCTTCACCAGCAATCAGCCACCTAACTCCCCTGGGATTGGTTTTTCTCTTGAGGGAGAGGCAGAAGCCAGATTAGGCTTGAATGGATATTTGTTGGGAGGGTTAAGGGTGCTGTAGATGTCTGGTCCATGTCTGGAAAATTTGGACTTTGCATTATGAATCAGTGCACTCAGAATTTTAGAGAAAGACGTTTTTCACATACCACCAATCCCTAGCACCTCATCGCAGACTGAGAAAATCCAGTGGACATTAGCAAGTGGCTGAAGAATAAACTGCATCTGACAAAGAAAGAAAACTTGATCCATTGTGTACTAATGGCATTTGACAAAAACCAGATGGGGAGAAAAGACTAAGGGTGGGGCCTGGACAACTGAAACATTCCAACCAATCTCTTCCCCCGACCACCATATACTATCCTGTAGATATTTAATCCAGGTCTGCTTAAAGGGGTCTAAATTCAGTAGTCTTATTTAAAATACCATTGTTTGTAGAGATTAAAGTTCAAAAAGAGTGCAACAATCTTAAAAATAAAGAATTTCATAAATGTTAATGATTTAATTCTTGCTTGAATTCTAAATTCCCAGCCATATTACAGCCTAGTCAATAAATATGTCTTTTGTGATGTAATGGATATAAGGTTAGATGGAGAAATTGGAGAGCTGAGTTTGAATTTCAGTCAGGTTCATTACATTCACTTATATACAAATTCCCTTGGAAAAGTTATGACTCCATTTATTCTTCACCCAACTATGAGCTGAATAGTAGGACAGACTGGAGTCTATAGGGCCTTGGTTGGTGACCAGTCTACTATAGAAAGAAATGGTAACATACTGTGAGAAAATCTGCCTAGTTAGTGATGAAACGAAAGAGACATGATTGCCCAAGCATGTATCACATATGGTATTTAACTGACTCACTATATATATATATATATAATGATCAAAAATATAATTTTATGGTATGCTATATTTATATATACCTACTTCATAACAATTATTATTATGGATATTTTTTGTTCTGTTCATATCCATAATAATTCCTTTTGTCTTTATTCATATATCGATCTATCTATCTATCTATCTCTCTCTCTCTCTCTCTCTCTCTATATATATATATATATATATATATATATTGAATAAAGACAAAAGGAATTATTATGGATATGAATAGAACCAAAAACATCTCTCTCTCTCTGTGTTTATATATATATATATATATATATATATATATATATAAACACAGAGAGAGAGATGTTTTTGGTTCTGTTCATATCCATGTGTTTATATATATATATATATATATATATATATATATATATATATATATATATATAAACACAGAGAGAGATGTTTTTGGTTCTGTTCATATCCATAATAATTCCTTTTGTCTTTATTCAATTATATATATATATATATATATATATATATATATATATATATATATATATATGACAAATTGGCAAAAGTTTTGTGACACATTACATCGGACTGGGTTTGTGTTGAAGCTTGAATAAGCATGGAATAATAATAATACAACACAAAATGTACGTAACAAAATGTATTGAAACAATGAAAAAAGGTACACAATATTTACAGGTAGTTTTGGTATATTCTTGGGAAGACTGTTCCTGCAGAATGGGTTGACTAAGTCGCAGTCGGGCAGAGTCTCTGGATTCGATCTCTTAATCTTCCGTCGTCTTCCGGTACCAACCCATATTTATATGGTCGGTACTCCACTTATGTAAATTAGGTGTATCATACACAACAGTTTGTTAATGGATGAAACCCATAATAAAAATATTTTCCAATTTGTCATATCTATATTATAATTATTTTTTTGAAACAGAAACTTAAATTATAAAATTTAAAATGAAAAATTCGGAACTCAGTTCTGATATAGTTTTTAAAAAGAAAATAAATAAATAACAGTGGATATCTTTGTTTCATGTCTGTATAACTAGTCTGAGGATGGCTCATGTGAGCTAAAAGCTTAGGACCAACTTAATAAAAAATATCGAAATGTTGGACGATTTTTGTCTTTATTTTCACCTGAAATTAAAGCAAACATTCAAACATTAGAACGGCTCATGATCAGACATAATAGACATTCATTGTCTGTTATATTTAATAATATATGTTTAAATATATATATATATATATATATATATATATATATATATATAAGATAAAAGATTGAGCCTAGCCTGACAATTTTTCATTTCAGAGGGTGAAACTTGAATTGCTTCATGTTTGTTTTTATTCCATATTTATCTTATTTTGTAATAGCTCTACTTTGTATTGAGCACTTTTAGGTGTAAGAGTGACAGATTTCAGTAGCTTGAATAATAAAGATAGATGGCAACAAATAGATGCCTAGGTCATGCAGTACACCAGTGTGAATATGGCACAAGTCCATCAGGAAGGGGTCTTTCACAATTTCTTATTGTCTCCAGAACATTCACTGACTCTTTCTCTTAAACAATGAGAAGAATGACTACTACCATAGTTGATTTGCTTTCACCAACCATTATAACCCGACACCCCTACTGCCAAAATGCCACATTCTGTCTGTCTTGACATATTGGCAAATAATCATGAAAAAATAGGTGTAACAAGATATATTGGTATGAATATATTTGGAGTGATATATAATATCAACTTAATAGAGATAGATAGTAACAGACTAAGATAAAGAGATATTAACAGAATAATATAGATAAACCGATATTAACAGACTAAGGTATATGGATAAATTGATAGATAGATATTAATAGACTAAGATTGATAGATAGAGAGATAGAAGTGATTTAGCTATGGAGATATGAACAGTCTGAAGTAGTGTGTGAGAGAAAGAGAGAGTGAGAGAGAGATGAACAGAAATAAGGATTACTGAAAATAGATAAGGAGACATAGACACCTATATAAATATGAACAGACTCAGATAGATAGTGTTGTAGCATACCTACAGACGATAATGGGTATGTCCCATTCATATAAATACAGTAGTAAATACTGTGTAGTGTATGTTGGTCTGCAGCTGACTACTTCTTCTATGCACTGCTGGTTAATCTTATATGTGTTGTACTTGTCCTAAGTATTATCATTCATTACCAACCATCGTTTGATTATTCTATTCAGTAACCTTCCCTCGGTTACGATAGATAGATAGATAGATAGGTAGATAGATAGATAGATAGATAGATATGAATAGACATAGACAAACTTAGATTACAACAGAATTGATAGATATGAAGAAATTTAGATAGATAAATATGAACAGGTCTGTCAGAGTGAAAAAGAGTGAGATTTGTTTATTTCTTCTTTTATGGCTTATCAGTCATTTCTGGATTATTTATAGCTTGGATTGGAAGAATAATTCTTTCTTTTGCTACTGAATATTGCATTAAAAGTTTGTAGGAGATAACAATGTTTTTTTTTTAGATACAAGTCTTCTTACTTAACTCATAAGTTGTCTGGAGGAATGTGATTCATACATTTCCCAAGGATATTTTCACATACACAAATGTAACAAAGCAGGCTGGCATTTGAACTCTGTTCTATGAATTCTCATTCAAGCCACTATACATTACACTACATGCACATTTGAGAGAGATGAACTGAGATAAATAGATATGGATAGTGTTGTAGCATACCTACGGACGATAATGGGTATGTCCCCATTCACATAAATACAGTAGTAAATACTGTATGTTGGTCATTGTTGGTCTGCAGTTGGAGATTCATTGTGAAATTCACTTGACTCACTTCTAGCAGTTGACTACTACTTCTATGTGCCACTGGCAAATCTTATATATGTTGTTCTTATCCTAAGTATTACCATTCATTTTTAAACTTTGTTTGATTATTCTATTCAGTAACCTTCCTTAGGTTACAACAGATATATATATATATATATATATATATATATATATATATATATATAGATAGATAGATACCATGTGCCATTTGAAGCTAATTTGAAGTGGGTTGCATCATATATGAGATATAAAATTAGCATATCTACTGCTGGCTCTTGTTATGCCATTGACCAAACTATATATTCATTTACTGTAGTCAAATTAGTTCCATAAGTAGGTATTCAAAGTTTGCATGATATACAACTATATATGGTAGAGAGATAGATATGGTCTGATACATGGATATGAACATATATATATATATATATATACTTTCATTTATAAATAGTTAGATTTGGACTGATGTGTACATATGAAAATTACATTGTTCAGGTTGTTGTCATCATCTTTGCTGCCATATTCATGATGTTTCAGTCACTGTATGCTCTGGCTTTTGTCAGGTGATTGGAATTTCAAACTGAACTCTTTATTTTGTCTACCAAGGTAGATTGTTCTAGTCCCATGTGCCATGCCACGCCTCTTCCAGATATCTCAGTATCACTTGACTCTCCAAGTTTTTCCGTTCATCTCAGCCATAGCCAGGAATTGAAATCAGAATGCTTTGGGTCAAGTCATTGGATTCAACCACTGCTCCTTGGCAAAAAAGATGAGAACAACAGACCAAACAATGTAAATAGTGTAAATAATCGCAATACCTCACCTCAGAAATATAAACATATCCCAAATATATATAATTAGTGTATTACATTTCTTATGTAAATTGGAATGTTCAATTTTAAATGCTTTTAAAAGAGCTTTTTAATATATATAAAAATAACATTCTTTGATTATTTACCCATTAACAGACTGTTTCATGCATTTTAATGGGTGTTTGTCATCTGTAGGGACTCTTGGGCTTTACCAATCTTTTTTCATGCTTTTTAAAAAGGAATGCATCAACATGCCGAGAGTTTGAAATAATTCCATTCTTTTTTGCTTTTTATTAATTCATTCACATTCTTGAATTCTGTGAATTTTCAGACACACACACGCGCACATAGATAGATAGATAGATAGATATGAATCCATATACACATAATTAGATAGATAGGTAGATAGATATGATTTCATATAGATATAACTAGATAGATAGATATGAATCTATATAGACATAGATAAATAGATATGAATCCATATAGACATAGCTACATAGATAGGTAGATAGATATGATTTCATATATACATAATAAGATAGATAGATAGATAGATAGATAGATAGATATGAGTCCATATTGACTTTGCTAGATAGATAGGTAGATAGATATGATTTTAGATAGATAGATAGATAGATAGATAGATAGATAGATAGATAGATATATAGATAGATATGAATCCATATAGACATACCTGTCTAGCTAGATAAATAGATATGAATCCATATCGACATAGCTAGATAGATACATACATATATACATACATATATACATAGATCAGAACAGACTGAGAGATAGATATCAACAGACTCTGTTAGAGAGATAGATGTGAAAAGAGAAGGGAATAGATTTGGATTGATTGATAATATGACTAGATGTAGTCATATATCTGGAATATGATAGATAGATTGGAACAGACTGTGACATAGATAAATAGATAGATATGTATGTATGTATGTATGTATGTAAAGAGAAGTGAACAGATTTCAATTCATGTATAATATGAGGAGATATTGATTCATATATCCACAATATGATAGATAGGTAGATATGAGTACATATAGATATCGATAGATAGAAAGATAGGTAGATTGATGGATAGAAACAGAAAAAGGTATATATATATATATATATATATATATATATATCATGAAACGGACAAAGTCCGACAATTATTTTAAGATATTTTTTTATGTTTATACATTCTTTTTATAGATACAAATATTTAAGTAAATGCTCTGTTTATAACAAACAGTATTAACAACATTTACTGGCCTGAATGTCTGAGAAATTTTCATAGAAAATATTCATCCTCCAACAGGAATTGAACATGTATCCTATGCAGAACCATCATATAGCCTTATGTGCTTTTACCGATTGAGCCACAGAGGATCGTTTTGATTAGCAAGGTCAACTTTACTGTTTCCAAACTACAATTCTCCATGACCTTCTCACATACATTCATATCTGCTTGATGATTATCCAAATATAAACAAATGATGTCACACATTAAGAAATGGACAAAGCCCAACAATTATTTTAAGACATTTTTTTATGTTTATAGGTTCTTTTTATAGATACAAATATTTAAGTAAATGCTCTGCTTATATTTGTATCTATAAAAAGAACGTATAAACATATATATATATTGAGTGATTGTAATTAATAGATTTGGATTGACATGAAGTTTCATATTTAGTGCATAAAGATAGATATGTGCAGACTTAGATGGATAAATCTATATATATATATATATATATATATAGATATATATATGTATATTCACATGGAATATATATATATATATATATGTATGTATATTCATATGGAATATATATATATATATATATATATAGATATATGTATGTATATTCATATTGAATATATATATATATATATTTCATATGGAATATATATATATATATATATATATATATGTATGTATATTCATATGGAATATATATATATATATATGTATGTATATTCATATGGAATATATATATATATATATATATATATATATATAGATGTATGTATGTATATTCATATGGAATATATATATATATATATATATATAGATAGATAGATAGATGTATGTATGTATATTCATATGGAATATATATATAGATAGATAGAGAGATATATGTATGTATGTATATTCATATGGAATATATATATATATAGATAGATAGACAGATGTATGTATGTATGTATATTCATATGGAATATATGTATATATATATATATAGATAGATAGATATATGTATGTATGTATATTCATATGGAATATATAGATAGATAGATAGAGAGATATATGTATGTATGTATATTCATATGGAATAGATAGATAGATAGATAGATAGATAGATAGATAGATAGATAGATGTATGTATGTATGTATGTATGTATATTCATATGGAATATATATTCCATTTTCTTTCATTTATTTTCTCTGTATTCCCTTGCTTTTTTTCATGTTATCATCAAGAAGACATCTCCACCCTTTCCATTAACAAAGCAGCATTAGGAACGCTTTCCAACTGACTGGACAGAAAGTGCTGGTCTGCTGGTCAGTGAGCTGGCTGATTGGTCAGTTGGAGCTGATGTCACCATCACAATGGGAAGCTTACTTGGTTGTTTTGTGCTCTGCAAATGCAAATGCTTTGCTTTCAAATGGAAGTCAGACCAAGAAGTTCTTTTTTCTGTGAAAGCCAGTCAATGAAATTCAGAGTGATGCTGTTACCTAATGTATAAAAAGCTTCAACCTCTTTCTTTTATTCTTTTTTCTTTTTTTTGCCTTGTTCCGTTCATTGACCTGCCATGGTGGATGAAAATGGAGCAAAAGCATCAGATGGAAAGGTGATAAAAAAAAAATGCAGAATATAGAATAAGAGGCTAAAGTATGAAAAAGTTGGGGAGAAGAAAGGAAAGCAGTTAAGCAAGAGATGAACGGAATATTACAATAGGGTAGTGTTAGGAAAAACCAAAGCTAAAACAGAAGAAAAAGAAAGAAAATGAATGAATGAGAAGTAAAATAAATGAAAAAAGAATGTTAAAAAATAAATTAAACTGAATTGTTGAATTAAATTTAGCTTATAGTCTCCAGAAAAATATTAAATTTTGTTTAATTGCACTGTTAATTATTACCTGAAATGAATAAAAAAGAATCGATGACAAAATTGAAAAAAATTCTATGTAACAAGCTTCATCCTCTAAAGGATGTGCAAGTTATGTAATGAATAGTGGCTTGGAATAAGAAATCAGAAAGCTGAATTCACATTCTACACAGGTTTGTTAGATTCACTTATACAAAAATATCCTTAGGATGTGTACATCTCTCTCCTCAACTATGGATTAAATATAACTTATATCTGGAAAAATCATTGTTATTTTAAAAAATATTATTAATACAATATTTCACTCACCAAAAAAATAAAAATAATTATTCTTCCAATCTAAAATATGTTTCAGCTTTAAATAACCTAGAAAAGGTTGATAAGCCTTAAAAAACAAATCAATTGATCAATCCATCATCCTCTAAAAAGACTTCAGACTAAAATAATGTTCTTTATTATGGAATTATATTGATATATGTAAATTATTTTAAGATAGAGTTTATCTGTAAAGGAACAAAATGAATAAAAAGACATGAGGTAAAAATATTCTTAGCCAATGTGTCTCATTCTCTGAGGGACTTTATCAAAGCAAATCATTTGCCTGGATAAAGTCCCTCAGAGGATGAAAGATGTTGGCTAAGAATAGTTTTTACACTTTTCTTTTTATTCATATATATATATATAGAGAGAGAGAGTGTATTTAGGCAGCATTCCTTCATTTATACATGTTTCATTAAAGACAACAAGGTACTATGATTAAACATTTAGTTAATTTTTCTTGTGTTTGAACAAGTGCTTTCTTTTTGGACACAGAATGTGTAGAAACTCTCCAAATGTTCTATAATTCCAAGTGCTTTCGGCTATACTTTTAGTCATTATCAAGGATAATTTTATTTTTGCTTTTTAATTGGGTGTATGGGTTGTGTGTATGTTTTTAGAGTTATTGGTATGTTTTATTTGCTGATCACAGCACATTGTGGCTGTGTTCATAGTTAATATTATTAAATGTTGACTTTTTCTTTTTTATTATTAAGGCTTCCATTATTTTTAATCTTTTTTTTACATGTGGATGAGGTTATTATGTTTGTACTTTCTACTAGTATATGTTGAATGGAGTCTGGTAAGTTTGTGTGTGTGTTTAAATGGATTCTAATAGAATTGTGGTCAGATAGGTGTATAGCTTATATTTTTCATTTTCTATGTGCCATGTTCCTTTAAGACTTGGATAATCATAGCTTTCCACAACTTCATATCTTTTGTAGCTCTGAGTAAGTTGTGTCTTTTTAATTTCCTCCTAGTCCTTGTGTTCTGTCAGCCATTTATACAAGCTCATAACAAAGACACTGCCACCTGGTGTCACCAGAGATAACTTGTGTTATCATCAAACACTAATGATATTAAAAGTTACTGGCACTAAAGACAATAAATATACAAATACTCTCATTATATATATAGATATATATATATATATATATATGAATTGGGACCAAATACTGAATAAATATGGAAAGTACAAATAGGAAATGTTTATTAATCTGACATGTTTCCCCTTTATTAAAGATTCATCAGAGAATGCAATATTGAGAAAAAGAAGAAATATCTGGTATTTTTTGTGTTGTTTTTATTTTTGTGTTTTTTTACCCAATGAAAATCAAACAACACAAAAATAAAAATACCAGAATTTCTTTCTTCTTTTCCTCCATATCTCATTCTCTGATGAAGGTTTAATAAAAGGGAGACATGTTAGATTGATAAACGTTTCCTATTTGTTTTTGATCAATTTCTTCTTTTTTTTTTTTATATACATATATTATTCAGTTTTTCCAGCATTCTTATATTTTCCATTTAGTGGAAGTGAGGGAGTACAAAATATGTCCATATTGTCAATTGTCCCAAGCACTTTCAGGCACTTCTTTAGCCATTTTCAAGGGAGGGGGGTTGTTTTTGGTGTTGTTAGTTTATTTTCACATTTTGACTGTGACATGTATTATTTGTGAATTATAGTACGAGCATTAATTTTGAGTCATCATGTGTTGGGCATGGCTGGGATTTGAGTGGGTGACTTTCCATTTTTAAAAGACTTTTAGCACTCCGTTAACATTGTTAAAAAAAGTAAGGTTGATGTTAGGGGATTGCTGTTTGATGTACAGGGCCTCCCTTATGACAAGGTGTTATTGGAAATTTGATTTATCTCTCTTAAGGGTTCTAGTAAATTATGTGTTCATAGATGATTTTTTCTTAACACATAATCTACAATAATGTCGTGAGAACTACTATAACTAACTTTGCAAAAAAATTAAATAATTCAAGATAGTGTATGTGCCTTTACATCTGTACCAAATTCTAAATAATTTCATTGAGAAATTTGCCTTCTATGACAATAATTTCATTACTTTTTTGACTTACTCTCATATATATATATATATATATATATATATATATATATATAAGATTGGGACTTTTCCTCAAGTATTCCACTGACTTTACCATTACTCTATGCCCCTTGTTTTAGTTTTAAGCTTTTTTAGCTTTACCAAATGAACTACTTCTGGCAGCAAGAAAAAAAAATTAATAATTATTCAGATTTGAAGATTTTCTTACCTAAGACCTTATTTTATCAAGAAAGGCAAGTGAGGAGTAGATAGTTCCAGCTGTTACATAATGCAAAGACCAGGATCAGAATGGTCAGTGATTGGCTGCAATGCCTGGTGGATGTGGGATTCTGACAGTGATAGATTGCCTTTGTCTGGGTTTTCAATATAAGTCCAAAATGGCTCAAATTCAACATAGGGCCACAAGAATTCTGAAGCGTCAATACACCTCCCATACACAGGTTAGTGACTGGCTAAGATTACCCATAGAGGAACACTGAGCCAATGTGCGACATGCCTTCCTGTGACATCATTCCTCCTGCTGCCTCTTAGAATCCATATTACCAGTGTGTTCTCTTAATAAAATGAATAAAAAAAAGAAATCGTCCTTTTCATTAATTCCATTTTATGTAGTAGTGTGTGGACCCAGAGATAAGACAGAACGAAATATAGCCCAGATATGGCAGCAATACTTCATTTTTGGTTTGATCTGGCTCTTGTAAAGATAGAGTATAGTAGAAGGAGTTTTTTGGGGTTTTTTTTTTACTGTGATGTTCACTCTATATAAGGCCCAAGGGCCACTTGAGGTAGAGGGTTACAAAGTAAGAGGTGCACCTTATGGGGGAAGATAATGGTTAACCCTAAACTTGAATAGGTCAAGATTATATTAAATAATTCAAAATCAAGAGCATATGTGCCTTTACATCTGTACCAAATTTTGAATAATTTCATTGAAAAATGTGCCTCCTATGGTAATAATTGCATTACTTTTTGATCTACCATTGTATATATTAGATGTATTTATGCAATAAGAATTCATTCAAACAATTGTTTGTCAAATTCAACCACTAAGGTCTGTCTATTTGATTTTTATTGTATTTTTCCCAATTTGGAATCAGTTTTTGCAAAGCAGGATCAAAATTGTGTCTAAATTGTCCAAAGTTTATAATTTTTTTCCCTGTTTTGTTCAACTACTTTCAACTATCTCCATCATTATCAATACCTGGATGTTTTCAGTATGCTAAACAAGATCATTTGACTAAATCTTAGCATTTTTTAGAGTACTGAAATTGGAACCAGTTAAAGTTACATCATATCTAGAGATTCCCAGTTTGCACTTGCTTGTTTTGGTAGAGTTCAAAAGTGTCTGTTCAGACTTGTGGGTCAGGAATTATTTTCCACCCTACAACCTCTTTCCCACAGATGCAACGTTGCAAGCCCCTCGTTGCTCTATTTCTGTTTTCATGGCAAGTTACATTCCTTAGACCCACTAGCCCTGATCTTTAAATCTGGGAACCACCATGTCACGTACACAAGAGTGAACCCTTTCCTTTCCCTTTGTATTCTATTAGTAAGAATATAAAAGCAATCATTTTCACAAATATTCATATTTAAAGAATGTCCCTAAAAAATGTATACAGACTTTATTAATAACAATTATGATTATTACCTGAAAGTTAATTGAACACTTTCAAAATAAAGAATAAATTTTATCATTGATTTTATAATTAAAACCATTCAATGCTTATTGTTAAATACCGTTTTATTTTAAGCACTCAAAAAAAACATGATTGAACTCAAAGATGATTGAGCATACCAGTGTTATAAGCTGATCAACTCCTCATAGATGCTTCACCCCTTTTAGGCTTGTATCAGATTATGAAGATTACTCTCACAGCTACTGTCATTTTGTCTCCTGCCACTTCTGTTTGGCTGATGGCTAGGTTGCATAAACAGTTGGCAGTTGTGTATCATCAGTTGTGTTCAATTTATTTAGTCAAAGTTGTGATGTGTGACATATTGTGGAGGACAGGTTTTGAAGTTCAAGTAACTATAAGCCTTTCATTACATATCTTCTTCTTCTGCTGTGTACTTTCATGATGTGGGTGATCATGACTCTCCACAACTTCCTATCCTTTGTAGCTTTTTGAAGTGTTTGCCTTTTTGCCATCCCTCTCATTTATTGTTTCAGTGTTCATTCACACACACTTATCAGGAATGTGGCTTGCTACCTCCCTGCTCCAGTTCCTTTTGTCTTCAGCATATCCTGTCAAATTCTCCAAACCCACTTTTCTTGAAATTTTAGCTATATCTTTCTCATTTTAAGTATAGGCATCCTTTTTTCTTTCCATGTTACTGAAGACTTCTTCGTTGCTGATGTACTCCGTCTATTGTATTCTCAGTATCCTCCTGAATAGCCACATTTTTATCACCTCGATTTCTCTTCATCTATAAGGAAATTGTGCAGCTTTCACTGCCATATAGGAGGATTGATATAGCAATTCCACACTCTTTACTTCTTTCTGTCTCATTTTTTATGTTTGTCAAATTCTCTTTTTTTTTCCTTTTCTTTCTTTCATTTCTTTATATTTGGCTTTCTTTTTCTCTTTCTTCTTTTTCTCATCTTATTGTCTTTTTTCTCCTTTTATTAATTTCTTTTGATTTGGCATTGCTTCTTTCTGTCACATGTTTCTCAGAAGAAAGTCTAAAAGAGGAAGAGAGAAAAAGAGAAGCTGAGAAACATGTGACAGAAGATATGCCAAATTGAAAGAAATTTGTGGAAGGCGAAAAAAGACAATGAGCTAAGAAAAATAAATAAATAAATTGAGGATTTTATGTGCAGAAGTAAGAAAAAGTAAATAAAGTGTTATACTGGAACATACCTATTCTATTGTTAATAGACTCTCCCACCTATAATAAGTAGGAGTAGTAGCAGTCACCAGTGAGCTCAGAAAGTTGGTGAGTCAGTCGATGCCAGACAAATGTTAGTCGGATATTAAAGTATCAGCCACCACAACTAGATTCCTGCATCATTAACTATTATATCAAGTTCCTAACATTTTGTACGTCGAACATATTTAAGGACCGACTTAATAAAATACAAGCCTCCACTGTGAAAGTACTCTATAACATAAAGAATTTTGTGAGTGGAGGTAATAAAAAAGAAAAAGTGGAGGTAAGAAAATGAAATTTTGTGAGCGGAGGTAAGAAAAAAGAAAATGAAAATTTTGTGAGTGGAGGTAATAAAAAAGAAAGTGAGAATTTTGTGAGTGGAGGTAAGAAAATGAGAATTTCATGAGTGGAGGTAAGAAAAAAGAAAATGAGAATTTTGTGAGTGGAGGTAAGAAAAAAGAAAATGAGAATTTTGTGAGTGGAGGTAAGAAAAAAGAAAATGAGAATTTTGTGAGTGGAGGTAAGAAAGAAACAAAGCCAAATATAAAGAAATGAAAGAAAGAAGGAAAAGGAGAAATTTAGAAACATAAAGAAGCAAAGTCAAATAGAAAGAAATGAAAGAATGAAGTTAAAAAGTGAATGAGCTGAGAAATAGAAAAAAGAAAGAATGATATAATGCGAAATAGAGAAATGGAAGGAAGGAGGAAAAATAAAATAAAATGATAAACAATGAAAATGAGAGAAACAAAAACGAAAAGAAGAAAAAAAGAGAATGAGTGAAGAAACAAAAGAAACAAATAGATCAAATGGAAAGAAATGCAAAGAAGAATAAAAAAGAAAATAAACTGAGAAAGAAAGAAAACAAAGTGAAAAAGAATGAAAGAGAGAATAACCTGAGAAAGAAACAAAGAAAGAAAGCTAAATGAAAAGAAATAAAGAAAAAGAGAATGAACTAAGAAAAAAGAAAGTCAAACAAAAAGTAGCAAAGGGAACAAAAGAAGAGAAAAATGATGAAGTGAAAGAGAAATAAAAATGAAAGAATGAAGGAAATGAAAGAAAAAATGCAGCAGCTGCCATATTAAATCAGTCACTTTAGTTTTGATATCTTTTTGAAGATGTTCCAATTCATGCAAGAGGAAGGCAAGCTGTTGGAGAAATACAGCCTCCAGGGTAAAATTCTGCTATTGGCTCAGTCAATAACATTTTACAAACATTGTGTTTGAAAGTTGAATTTGGTGAAAATATAAAACATTCACATTCTTCATTTCTGAAGTTACCTTACTTTTGTATAAAGGATGGCAGAAGTTACAGAAAAATTATTTATTCAAATCCGAGAAAAACACATCCATAAAGTTAAATCAATCAATTATTTAAAAATATTTTTTTTAAATTCTCTTGTCATGTGCAAAATTTTGTTTTCTTTATAGTGATGACAGCTTCTCAATAGACAAGATAATGTTTCATAAAACTTTTAAAAAAAAAATCAATAACAGATCCGGAAGATTGAATCTGATCGTTAGATGAAGGCTTAACATTGCAGGGGAATTATTTTCAATTTCTGTAAACTATTCAAACTATTATCCATGTCTTTGTTATTTTATTTTGGCTGATATTTTCTTTGGGCTTCTTCAGAAATATTTCTATGAAACACAAAGAAACTACTGCTAACAATCAGAAAGAAAAAGCAGAATTTTTCAATAAGAGAAAACAGCTTAGAAAATTTAACACTCAAAGAACATACTAAAAGCAAGTTTCAGCAAATGGCTGAAGGAACATGTAGGAATTTTTATTATAAAAAGATATTTTTTCATAACAGAAAAAAGGTGCAACCTTCCTTTCATCGTGACAAACATTTATTTTACAGTAAACCTTCCCTTAGGTTCATTAAGTATGGATACCAAATTTGATGGTTCCACATGAAATAATTTGGTTGTATATAGCAAATAGACGAACAAACTGTTCTCAATTATACAGTGTTTGTACCTAAAGTCTGGACACATTGGCAAAAATGCACATTTTCAAGAAATTAAATTTTCAACAGCATTTTATTGAATTGGAATATATTAAAAAATAAAATCTTCAATATGATTTTCATCATTTGTGATTGATGCACTTTGCAAGATTCACGTGAACTCAATGCAATAACACCACATTGCCATCAATTTTAGAACAACTGTAATTTTCATTGAGTGCACCTTCTCCTTTATCATACCCTAGAAAAAGAAGTCAATTCTTTCTTCTTTGACAAAACCATATTTAATCTGTGGAGGTAAAAAAATATAGTTAATAAGATTTTCTATATGTCCAGACTTGAGGGACACCCTGTAGATTAAACTAAAGAGATAATACACTAACACAGACAATTCATTCTCAGTTTTTTTCTTTTCTGTTAATCATTTTACCTCAAGCAAGACAATAAAGCCACTAAGATGCAAAGGGTTACTGAGTGCGAAAGAATATGAGAAAAAGAAAACATTATTTAGGAAAAAGAACAACAAAAGAGGAATTAAGAAAACAGATTATGATTGACATTGCATTTACATTTTTGAAGATCAAAGTTGTCTGGAAAGCAAGAAGTCAGAAGTGAGTTCCACAAACAAGAAGTATGTGAGAAGAAATAGTTAGCATAGAATTTAGGATTACATCAATCCATTTTAATTATAAAATAATGAGACGCTTCTACCAATCTAGTACTGTGCTTAAATTCACAAAGTGTAGGTACCATAGAGGAAAGCTCATTAGAAGAATTGCCATGAAAATATTTATAAAAAATGTACAGGGAAGCTACGTTATGGTGGTGGGAAAGTGACTGAAACCCAAGGTGCCAGGTCAGGACCAATAACATTGCAGATTCTTCTTTGTACTTTATCAAGAATCTCTAAATATATTTCTGAGCACCAGACCAAATGTGGCAGCAATATTCAAGACATGGATGAATGGTAGACTTATAAATGTGTATGATAGATTCTGGAGAGATAAATTGTCTAGCACAACACAGTGAACCAACTTTCCTAGCTGTAGAATTACTTGAAGAATTGATTCATGTCATTAGAAAAAGTTAGTCCAAGACTTATGCAATGAGTCATTCCCCTGGAGGTTTGCATCATCCATACTGATAAAAGTCAAAGGTTCCATGACATGATTAAAAGAGAATTGTTTCATATTGCAGGCATTAAAATTAACAAGCTATTTCTTGCCTCAGTTAACAACAGACTACATGTCATTTCTGAGATCAGCTGCCAGTTTGACACTATCAACTGATCACATTTACTCTTAATATAAGAGTTAATATCAGTGTAGATACTAAGTTGAGAATAACTTTATAAATGGTGATACTTCGCAAGAGGATATTATCAAAGAAAGAGAAAAATTAAATTTCTTCAGTTTTCCTATCATATACAAAATGTATACAGAGATAAATACTTTTTAATTTTTTTTGGGGGGGGGGGGTTGAAGGCATTGTAAAATAAATTCCCAAACAATTTAATTTGGAAATTAATTTTAGTCAGTATGAGACTTCTCAAGAGGTATTATTAAATAAATTACTCATACGCTCTGTGCCAAGATTTACATATAAGATAATATGAGCTGAAACCCAGAGGTCCCAAAACTACATGGGCCTCCAAGGGTACTCTAGTTTTGGACCCCTGATAAAACTAAAAAATGAATAAAGATAAAAGAAGAGATTTGTTTATTTTCAGATTTAATTGGGCCCTTTTTAAACAATTTAGAGTATTTGAGCCCCCTCTAGTGAAAGTTGGTCATTTAAACCCAATGAGGTCCTTGGAGGATGTAAAGTTTGGATGAAAAATATTATGAAGTTGCTAATGAAATAAGTTAGAAGAATTATGAAATCATTAAAAATTTTAGTTGAAGTTTTTTATGTTTTACACCAAAAAAGCATTATCTAAAAATATATCTTTTTTTTTTATAGATGGTGGTGGAGCGTCCAACATAAGGAAAGGGCATAAATTTTATTAATCCGAGGGGCCTCTTAAGACTTAAATCCAGCCCTGCATACAATATTTCATATCTTGCTTTCATATATTAATCAATCTGTCAGATTATCGGCCCTGGTGTTAATTTTATCAATCCCATTATCTTATCAGAAAACCTTAACATCTGAATTCATGTTAGCATCAGATAGATTCATTAGTGCTGTCAAAAAGATGAAAATAATTCTTGTCTGCTCCACATCAGTTCTTGAAGATTTCTGCTTTCTCGACTTCACAGCAGTGTTTACAGCGTATCATTTTCGTATCTTGTTTTTCTCTTTGTAAAATGTATATTAATTTTGCAAGGACAAGAAGGCAATAATATTATCTTAAATGCCTCATTAGTGAGACTCATTATCATGATGAGAAGATAACAACATACAACAAAGATGTTTTACTGAAGTTTAAATATTTGGATAGTATTTCAACAGAAGACAAAACATGGGACACCAAAATTAGAATACATATTGAAATTGCAAAAGATGCCTTCCAAAAGCTAAGCAATGTATTAAGAAATGGGAAAACTTCACTAGAAACAAAGAGTGTTGAACTTCTATCTAATCTCAATCTTCCTATATGGCAGCGAATGCTGGAAAAGTTTGTCACAGATGAAGAAGAGATATGAAGAAAGAGAAATATGGTTCTACTGGAGGATGCTGAGAATATCATGGATTTACTAACAACAAGGAAATTTTAAGGAAAATGGAAACAAAAAGAAAACTATAGTTAGAATCAGAAAGAGAGAGTTGAAATTTATAGGGGAGCTAATGAGAAAAAAGGGCTTAGAGAACTTTACACTCACAGGAGAGATTGAGATCTACAAAGAATAGGAAATTGTGATGCATCCTGATCACTCACATCCTGAAAAGACATGCCATATAGAACCTTTGTGGTTGGCAAGTGAAAAGGTTTTCATTTTTTTTTTTTTTTTTTTGTACTGTGTAATTAAGAAATGAAAATATAATATACATTATCCTAAATGCTAATTTTTGAAGCAGTCCTGTTCTTCCCAGTAAAAAATTTGGTGCAACAGAATCTACCTACCCTCAAATTTTCCATGTGGTTTTGTGACAGACTATGCTTGGTTGAAAAAATAGAAAACAATTCACAGTTTTTATATTGTCGGGTTCACCTCCATATTTTGTGGAAGGTTTTCACTCACAGCTGACTCTGATTAAAAAAAAAACAAAGAAAAAACATTCATTTCAAATATTGATTCTTTTACTTCTGGTGATTTTTGTTTATTTTTTATTATCCATTTATTTTTTTGCTGTTGTTGCTTAGAACCAATAAAGAGATTAAGGAATAGAAAAGCCAACACTGTTGTCTGTAGCAGCCAATTAACAGATTATTTCATTACAGAATGTTTCCCTTAGTTTTTCCTGAACCCAGTTCCCCATCTCATTACATTAACGCAAAGTTAATGATATTAAGATTTCTACTGCTGCTAATTTAGCTCCCATCTTTGAACCTTTTTTTGTTTAATGGCCAATGTACAAATCTTACCATATTTCAGTTCTGTTGAAAACAACTCTCTTCAAACTCAAGAAAATCAAAATTATGCAAAGACAAATGGCTGAATTATATATGCTTGTGCAATTGTTTTCATTTTATCAGTTATAAATTTAATTTACAGTAATATACAAAGTTCTTGGAAGAAACAATGGCAGCATTACTATTTTTGATGATTCCTTTTATTTTATTTCTCATGGTATTTATTACATAAGTATGGTGGAGTAATGGATAGTGGCTCACATTGAGGAATTGGAGAGCCAAGTTCGAATTCTGATCAAATCCATTACATTCACTTACATGCTAATACCCTTGGGAAAGGTATGAATTCTCTTCTTCTCTCCCACCACCCAACTATGGGTAAATAGCAGAACAGACTGGGTTCTATAGTCTTGGATGGCAACTGGTCTACTGCAGAAAGAAATGGCAACCTACTGTGGGAAAAAATTTGCCTCATCAGTCATGTATTGAAAGATACATGATCACCTTAGCATATATCACGCATGGCACATAACTGACTGAATATTTGATATTTAGGCAATTCAGTTGTCCAGGTTTTTTTATATTAAAAATCTGAATATTTGAATTCCAAATAGTAATAAAATAAAAATTAAGAAAACATGGGTATGCCTATTAAATCATTTGTATTTACAAACATATGTACATGAATTCTAATGTGTCAAAAAGGAGTAAAAATAAGTCTTCAGTTGAGTTAAAGTCTTTGGGTAGCTGATTCACAGAAAAAGCTATAGTGTAAAAAAAGACTTTTAAGTAGTTGGCCCACAGAAAACATCTGTGGTTGAGAAAAGACTTTTATTATTAGCGAAGATTCACTGACTTTCTTTGTTGCCATTGTTGGAGATGATTCATTTGAAGTCACTTATTGTCCAGCCATGTGTAATAAGAAACAGAACTAAAGAAGTACCTTGACGAAGGTTTTAATAAACAGAGTAGTCCACATTGAGACTAAGAGCAAATATTACATCAATTACAAGTCAAAGAGGATATGTATATATAGTACAGCAAAAAAAGTGGATAATTCCAGAAGAGTCCAAATCAAAGGAAGTTAATGCTTATGACACCATGCTCTTTGCTTTGATTGTCATTATATCAAAATTCAATCATCTATCAACAAAACACATGAGAAATGTCTTTACAGATAGTGCAACCCTGAAATCCGAAAATGCATAGGGATAGTGAAAGATGCCTTCCAAAAGCTAAGGAAAGTATTAAGAAACAGGAAATTCCATTAGAAACAAAAAAAAAGAATACTGAACTGTTACATAATATCAGTCCTCCTATATGGCAAGGAATGCTGGACAATCTCCACACAGATGAAGAAGAGACTTGAATCAACATAAATGTGGTTCTACAGAAGGATGCTAAGGATATCATGTACTGAACATGTTGTAATTGATTCAATTGAAACCCAATCCAACTCACAGCTAGAGTAAAAAGATCCAGGGCAAATTACTTGTAAGACATCTTGTCAACTGCTCCAGGATAATCATTGCTTTTACTGTTTTCCCCACCAATTATGAATTGTTTTGAATCATTCTATGATTAATTCTTCTTCTGTGTGCCCTGTCCCTTCAGGACGTAGGCAATTATGACTCTCCACAAATTCCTGTCCTTTGTAGCTTATAATAAATTTTGTCTTTTTATCTCTCCTAAACTCTGTTCTTCCAACCATTTACTCAAGCTCACTATTGTTTTCCTCTCTCTTACCTTCAATCTGTCTTGTGAGTATTAAATTTTCCAAGCCCTCTTTTCCCTATGTGCCCTATAAATTTCAACTATCTCTGTCTGACAAGTGTCCTTTTTGTTTCCATTTTCTCAAAAACTACACATGTTCAGTACATGATATCCTTAGCATCCTTCTGTAGAACCACATTTATGTTGATTCAAGTCTCTTCTTCATCTGTGTGGAGATTGTCCAGCATTCCTTGCCATATAGGAGGACTGATATTATGTAACAGTTCAGTATTCTTTTTTTTTTGTTTCTAATGGAATTTCCTGTTTCTTAATACTTTCCTTAGCTTTTGGAAGGCATCTTTCACTATCCCTATGCATTTTCGGATTTCAGGGTTGCACTATCTGTAAAGACATTTCTCATGTGTTTTGTGGATAGATGATTGAATTTTGATATAATGACAATCAAGCAAAGAGTTGATAAAATGAATTTGGTTATTTCCCCAGTGATTATAGCTGAAGCATTTTTGGTCACTTGAAATCCTGTTAAGTAAATTGACAATAAACAGCCAGGGAAGTCATGTGGGAATCATTAAATGAAAGCCATACTTTAACAGGTGAGGATTGTATTGTAAAGATGATGTGATACTGTCTGGGAGTTGTATGGTCATTCCTCCAAGTTTGAGGTTGAAGTTGATTTAAAGCTATGTTTCCCAAAATGTGGTCCATGCTCTAAATTGGCATGTGTGCCTATTCACGTGGAGGAAGCCTAAAAGCCTATTAGCCAAAGGAGGGCAATTTGATTTTTAAGTGGGGGGTAATTTGAGAATTAGCTATTAACAGTGAATATACAATATGCATACATAAAAATATCTGTGTGTATGTATATTCATGTGTAATTACATATGTACTGTATATATATATATATATATATATATATATATATATATATATATATGAGCAACATAATGATAATACTATTGCATATATGCAGTATCAGTTTCTTCAGGGAAGTTAAGCTAATGGCTTTTAAGCTTCCTACATGTAAATAGGAGTTGACTTTTTGAATAATTATTATATATTTTAGGAGGCTGGGTGGGGGCATCAGGATTTTAAAGGTGCTTAAGTGGGGCATGGCCAAAAAATGTTGGAAACCTCTGATTCAAAGTATTTCATTAGATACATTTTGGAAGGCTCTTGCTTGGAAAGTTGGCTCTCTGTGCCGCACCAGGAAATTTTTCTCCTGGAATCAATACTTCAAATATACAAATCAACCATTCGCCCTTGCATGGAGTATTGCTGCCATATATGGTCTGGTGCACCTTTACCTTGGAGTTCTTGACAAGATCCAGAGACGGATATGCAATATAATTAGCCCTGATCTGGCATCTCACCTGCAGTCGCTCTCTCACAGACGCGTCGTTGCCTCTCTCTGTCTTTTTTACAAATACTTTCATGGTAATTGCTCCGATGAGCTGCTTTCACTGGTTCCCAAACTTCATGAATTCAAGCGCCCTACAAGGCTGGCATTCCGCTCTCACACTTTCACTGTAGAAACTTTTAAATGTAGCCGTCTCTTCTACTCCAATAGCTTCATATCTTGCACCTCTCGCCTGTGGAACACCCTTCCCTATTACTGTTTCCCTGAGAGCTATAATCTCCAACTATTCAAATGTAATGTCAATCGATATCTCCAGTTACCTTGATCTATCCACTATCCTTCTCCTCATCCTTTCTTCTATCACTCCTATCTGCTCTCGCTCCAAATCTTCTGCAACCCCCTGTTTATCCTAGTGGCTTCCTGCCTTGCTTGGGGTGTAATGCTTAAAAAAAAAAATGTACATGGTAGCCAAACATCATTTCTGATATTGAAATGACAGAATTTGAAAGTATATATTCAGAGTTAGAGCAGTTCTAATAAATCAACAGTTAATAGCTAAGAATATTAATGTCAGTCATGAGAAAGACTAAATGGATTTTGCTGGTCCATTCACAGAACACATGTTCTTGATTGTTGTTGAAACATACTTGAAGTGGGCCAAAGTGTCTCATGAATTCATCTGCTGTTCCAACCATAATTGAGCTTTTGAGAGGAATATTTACCCTGCATGGTCAGCCTTTGATATTTGTCAGTGATAACAGCCAATGTTTCAACAGTGAAGAGTTCAAATTGTTTATGAGCTTCAATGAAATCCACCCTTTATTTACAACAGATTATTGTGCATCCTCAAATAGACAAGTTGAATGTACATACTGCCTGTACATTCAAAGAGGCAATAAAGCAGAGACAAGTGGACAGAAAAAGAACACTCAATGTTAGAGTCAGTAGGTTATTTTTCTCATTTGGAATCATTCTGTACTCAATAGTTGGAGATTCTTCTGCTAGATTATTGTTCAAACTATCAATAACATCAATAATAAACAGCATTTCACTGGCTGAAATCAAATCCATATCATCAAGTTCACTGGGGACGTGATCATGTATGATACAAAACAAAGGAAAAAAAAAATATGTACCTTGAGTTAATTTAGAATTGATGATTTTGTTCTTCTACAGAACTTTTGAACTGGTGAACATTATAGAGAAGGCAAAATATAATGACAATTAAAAGTCTTTTGTCAAGTTAATAATGACACCAGGATGCAAGGTGTTACTGGGAATGAAAGAGAATCTTCAAAAATTTAAATGCAATGTCAATTACTATCTTCTTTATTGTTCTTTCTTGTCAAGACAAGAAAGAACAATAAAGAAGATAGCAATTGACATTGCATTTAAATTTTTGAAGATTGTAGTTAATGCCAGATCAGGGCTAATTATATTGCATATCTGTCTCTGGATCTTGTCAAGAACTCCAAGGTAAAGGTGCACCAGACCATATATGGCAGCAATACTCCATGCAAGGGCGAATGGTTGATTTGTATATTTGAAGTATTGATTCCAGGAGAAAAATTTCCTGGTGCGGCACAGATTGTAGCAAAAAATCGGAAAGCATTTCCACAGACAAGAAGTGCAAGAAAAGAAACTATTAGAACATATAGTTGCATCTAGCTAGTTCAACAGCAAAATAGTGAGACCCAGTTGCCAATCTAGCAGTATGCTCAAATTCATGCTGTTGAAAAACTAAGGTGGAAAGCTCTTTAGACCAATTGTCATAAAAATATTTGTAAAAAAGACAGAGTGAAGCCACATCATGTCAGTGAAAAAGTGACAGGAGTCAAGACCCTAGGTCATGATTGATTACACCACAGACGCTTCTTTAAATTTTGTCAAGAATCTTGAAATATATAGTTGGAGAACTAGACTAGATATTTAATGAACAGACAAATGGTAGATTTATAAATATCTAAGAGGGATTATGACAAGAAAAAAAATATTGAAGTAACAGTGTATAGATGCAACATCAAGAAAGACAAAAATCAATTTCTGAAACTTCCACCCAAATTAGAAATGTAAAAAAAAACAAAAGGACCTCTTACACAAGTTTATAAAAGAAAGCAGGGAGAAAGGCTTAACTATTAATTGTAAGAAGGTGTAATGCATGGTTTGTTATAACTGACACCTTGGTAGGGCTGAGAACATTTCAGTACCGCCTTGTAGTTATTAAATGTACTGATGAAAAGAAACAAGAATCCATTGAGCAATGAGATAAAATTATTTGTGAAAATTAAAAAGAAAGTCTTCATCCCACAGGTTTGTAAAAGCCTGTCAGAATATTTTTTAAAAAATTGCATAAAAGTTTTGAATAAGCCTAATTAACATGAATATTCTTAATTGCTGAGAACATACTTTAAGAGGGAAAGCCCGTCAGATGATTTTGATTTGGGTGCATTTGTGATTCCTTTACCGCATTGTTTTCTGCCTCTTAATCTGTCTGGAGGTCTGATTGACTTCAAATTTTGACAGACTGTCTAGCTCAAACACAACCTTCCTGTGAGTTATTTAACTGGCCTCATATTATACAAAACATATATATGCACTTAGAGTGGATTTATAATATTTTTTGTGTGTAATGTTTGTAAGATTATGTTGTACTAGAGTGATCTCCCTTGCATATGACAATGGTGTACTATTTATTTTTATGAAGATAGGAGGCAAAAAATACAACAATAAAAATTGAAATAATATATTTTGAGATATTCTGATGAAAACATTCTAATGATAGTAAAAAATTCAGAAGATTGGTACATATATATCAAAAACACAATTATACTTAAACATGGAAACAATAAACTAAAACTAAAAATTCTTGAAGCTATATACATAAAACAGTTGAAACCTAACCTAAAAAAAATAAACTATGAAATCTCCACAAATATCCTTAAATGTCTATAATTGGTAACAGAAGCCATTGGTTTATACCAATGGCTTCCCATACTTAATACTTCTCAAATTCACTCTCGCGTGGTCATGTGTGACGTCATGAGCTGCGGTGCGATTTTCGCTTCCAGCGTCTTATATGCACGTGTTTATCGTTGCTTGGAAATCATCCATGTAAACAGAAACAGACTTCCATCACATTCTTGTCCATGTATTGCTTAATATATTGTACAGTAATTGTCATCTTTGATAATGGCTTATGTAAGCCGCAAGCTTAGACTGGATTAAAAAAATATGTATCAATATTGTGATTTTCTTTCTTTGTTTAATCATAATGTTATTAAGCTTATCAGATGTCATGAAAAGAATTTACATAAAATAAATAGACAACACTTGTCTATATTATTTAATGAAACATGTATGAATATATACATATATAGGAAAACAATATATAAATTTGTATATATCAGAAGAATTTTAAGAAATCTATGATAAAGTAGCAAAAAATCTTGTGTGATGCATTTTATCATTTATGGCTTCATTGGTCTAAAGTGAGTGTTTCTCAACTGGGGTTCCCTGGAACCCTAAGATTCTGAAACAGTTCCCCAAGGGTTCTACAAGAATTGCTTTATTTTACCATATGTCTTTTCAATATTGCCAATAAAGGATAAAAAAATAAAAAACTGATGCAGCAATTATCTGTTTTCATTCTGTTTATTCACAAACGTAAAAAATAAACATAAGTAACCAATATCATATACCTATGAGTTCAGAATTTTTTATTTAGCATTACCAAAAAATTTGACAAAGCAGTATTAATTTTTCCTTAAAAATTTTTCATTCAAAAATATATACTATGATATTTACCATGTGAACTACAATGAAAATAAAATGAGAAAGATATGGTATATAATTTTGTTTTTGCACATGGGTTCCTTGAGACATGTAATTTATTCTGAAGGTTACACAAGGGTAAAAAGATTGAAAAAAGGGATGTTTATGTGCACATGTGCACAAAGAAGAGAGGAAACTAAAATTTTGTACTTGAAAACTTCAATGTTTTTTTTTTAGTATGTATTTCGGTATATAGTCTATGTAATTTTGTTTAGCTTCTTTTTCTTTTCATTCATGGTTTTATCACTTTTGTTATTAAATATCCCACATTTTGATAATAGGATGTCTTCCAAGAAAGGTGAAATGTTGTAAGACCCTGAACATAAATTTACTGTGGATGATCTAGCAATTAAAGCACTTTCTATACACTTTCATCTTAGTAAATTGCTTTCTCTTTTAATTAAAGTAGCATTTTTTAATTTAAAAGAAAATTATGTTGAGACTCATTTTGGTGAGCAACTAAAACATTGAGTGTGTCATCTGTAATGATTGCAACAAAGAATATATAAGAGGAACCTCAAGGAATTTAAATAAAATATTATATGAACACAAAAAAGAGCTTTTACAAAAACACACATGTATCAGGTCAACCGATATACAAAAAATGTATACCCACTTCAATAAAGGAAAAACTTGTATAGATACTGTAATACTAAATTTCTTCAGATATCACAAGATTAATACAAATTAACTTTGAATTCAACAATCACAGGAGATGCCCAAAATGGTGGCCTTTAGCTTTCTGACATTTATTAGTATGGCGAACTACTGCTTGGGCAATGTTGTCCAAGGATCCAGTAGGATTGCTGCACATGCATTTTCAATTTCTTGTCTAAGGACCACCAATATATGCTGCATCCTTTAGCCCCCCCCCCATAATAAACAGTGTTCAACACAATTTGATAAAACTACTAAAAAGTTTTTGCTTATCTGAAGTGTGTATACATTTTTTCGGTGGACTCTGTATATTAATGTATATTTGGACAGCAACCTTACTGTTAAACATCTTTCATTAAATATGGCAGAGAAGAAAAATTTAATTAATTTTATATTTAGTTTCTCCAGTGTTCTTACATTTTTCTGTTTGGTGAGAGTAAGGGAGTACAGAAATTTTCCATAATTTTCATTGTACCAAGCACTTTCTGCCACTTCTTTAGCCATTTTCAAGAGGAGTTTTGTTTTAGGTATTTTAGTTTCTCTTCATGTTTTAACTGTTCATGATGTATTATTTATATATATATATATATATATATATATATATATATATATATATATATATTGAGAATATAGATTGCTCCTTTTATGTTTATATTCACACTTGTGTTCATATTTTTGTGCCTTCAAGAAAAAATGTTTCCCTTTCATAATAACTAACTTCAGAAAAATCCTATTTCATTTGTTTCATGTACCGTTTTACCCCCTTTCCCTACTAGCCTTCACCCAAAGTGACTCTCAGTCATTCTCCTTCTCACTGGCGCCAATTAAATATTGGTCAGGCATAGACAATGGCTGATTGTTTGGCTCACACCACTTTTCAGAATCCTGCTTCTGCAGAACCGAGATGAAAATTGCATAACAAAAGAAACATATATGCTATTATCAATTCTCTTTTTTTTCTTCTGGTTTTGGTTTTGTTAATTTCTACATGTAATTAAGCGCTTTGATTGATTATTTTCTCTAAACTCTTGCCATTCTGTATCTTACGGTCAGCACTTGAATTTTTCAACCACCGCAAAACCAATTTCTGCTTTTCAGACAAAACAAAAAAAATCTATTTTGCTAGCCAACACTTTCTTATATAATTTTATTTATGTAATCAAGTGAAAAAATTTTTTTTTTTATAATTCTATCATTTAAATCTGTTCAAGTTTAAAACAGAAAATATTTTCTTCTTTATTAAGATTAAATGGTTACTACTCAATCAAACAGATTGCATTGACATTTATTTATCTCGAAAACCTGACAGAATGAATGTTTTTTTTGCTATTAATCATACTGGGGACTGCTATGGAGTCAACATCTTCATTATAAGAAAAAAAGATAAAAACTGAAATGAAAATATATATTTCAGACATTGTAAGAAATTGAACTGCAGAAAAACTAAAACAATTAAATATAAAGCCACAATGAGTAAAAAATAAAAATAAAAAAAAAAGAAAAATGAGCTGAAAACCCAAACTAGATTCTAAGTTGTTCTCTAAGGAAGTCCTAAATATAACCTTTGGCTTTGATAACAGCACATAGATTTGAATATTGTCTTTATTGAATTATGCCTTATTTGGAAACAATCACCATCATGAACTCTTGGGCAACATTTAATTGATGTATGAAGGGTGATTTTCACAGAAATATTACAAGCACCCACATTTTACCAGTTCTGGGTATGACAATAAACTACATTTGGCAGCAAGGCCTCTGATTAGGAGATTGGAAGTTTTGAGGAGCCTGGAACCACCTCTTAATAACTGTTGCTACCAGATTCACCCTGATGCGAGGTGGTAACACATGTTAGGGCCCTAGCTATGAGCAAATAATGAACCTCCAAACAAAATACTATAAAAGTATAAAACACATTTTTATAGTAAAAATATCATCAATAAATATATATATATATATATATATATATATATATATATATATATATAAATGGCTGAGTGGTTAGAATGTTCACTTTCTGACCATGAGACCCAGGTTCAAATATCACCACGCTTGAGTTATCAGGGAGGAGATTTCCTGATGTTATCAGTCTGGAGGGGAGTTTTGGAAAGTGCCTGAAAACCATGCTACAAGTTGACTCAAACCTTGTTAGTGAAATTGAGTAGACAGAACACATGGGGCCATCAATGACTGTGCTAGCACGAAGTCACAAGTCATGATGGCCAAGAGTTTGAGTGAGTTGGCCCTGTTCAGATTGTTGATCACACTAGATAACACACTCTTTCCTAGAAAATGTAGCTAAGGTCTGCTCAGCATAGTTGCAGTATAAACCACAGGGTCTCTGTGAGAGTTGAACAAACACAAATGTGCCTGAGCAAGCATCTGAATTAGGGATTGTATAGCCACCCTAGTAGACAGGTATCCTTAATACGAGTGGCCAGCTATTATATATATATATATATATATATATATATATATATATACACCATAATTAAGTAATTCATCGAGTCTAGAAGAATCCTCAACAGAATACAGAAAGCACTGGATGGCTGTTTTGTCCTATTTTGAGACTCATCAACATTGTGTATCCACTACCGAGAATTGAATGCAAACTGCATACCCACGAGACCAATGGCTCTTGGTGATGAAGTGGTAACAAACTAGACTTGATATAGCACCTGCTCTTCCCAAATTCCGTTTTGTGACTCATCTAAGTCTACATATACCAATGGACTGTGCCCCTAAAGTCACATCTTCTACCCCCAAGTTGCTCCATCCAGAGCATTAGAAGCCAGTTCAAGCATGGATATAAATATATATATAGAAATTATTGGGGGATTTCAATAATCATAATTAAGTAATTCAATTAGTTTGTTACCTATTCATCACCAAAACCCGTTGGTCTAGTGGGTATGATGGTTGTGTCATATTGTAACAGTCCGGGTTCAATTCTTGTTAGTGGATGTGCACTGCTGATGAGTCCCAAATATAGGATGAAACAGCCGTCCAGTGCTTTCTGCATTGTTGAGGATTCTTCTAGATCCGATGAATTACTTAATTATGATTATTCAAATCCCTCTAATAATTTATATATATATATATATATATATATAAATCCAAATGTAAAAGAACAAAGAATAAAATTTCAACATTCAAAGCACTAATTTAAAACTGGGCTCAATACAAAAGTAGAGCAATAAATATTTATTTATTATGCACTGTTACATTAGAACATGTAAATATCCACTTCAAAATTGTACATTTTGTTTCAACATTAAATTATTGTTTCTTCAGGTGGCAAACAATGATAGTACCATTCAATTCAATTTTGTAGTGGATATTTACATGTTCTAATGTAACAGTGCATAATATATATATATATATTTTTTTAAGCAGTGAAGCCACTAGGATGCAGGGAGTTGCAGAAGATTTGGAGCGAGAGCAGATTGGAGTGATAGAAGAAAGGATGAGGAGAAGGATAGTGGGTAGATCAAGGTAACTGGAGGTGTCGATTGACATTACATTTGAATAGTTGGAGATTATAGCTTTCAGGGAAACAGTAATTGGGAAGGGTGTTCCACAGGCCAGAGGTGCAAGGTATGAAGCTATTGGAGTAGAAGAGACGGCTACATTTAAAAGTTTCTATAGTGTAAGGGTGGGAGCGGGATGCCAGCCTCATAGGGCGCTTGAATTCATTGAGTAAATATATGTGACCAATATAATTTCTGTGGTTGAAGGTATAAAATTACATTAAAAATATTTAGATTTTGACATTAAATAACCCATAGAGATTGATATGCCACTAAACAAAATCAACCAACCCCTTTTTACTATAAATTTATCCATCCCAATATTTATACCAAACTATGCTTTTATGAGGACTTATAAATCTCATTGAATGGCCCCTGGTGCCAGTTGCACATATTGCAAATGTAAACATAACATTTTTATTTTAGTCTTAATTTTGCAGTGGTTGGGAAAATGTTATGGCAAAAAGGTTATAACTTTGATTCCTGGTTTAAAAATTTTCAGCTTTTTTTGTCAAATTTAATATGATTAAATGAAAATGAGATTTAATTTAGCTTGCCTGACATACACAAAGAATCCTGTTTATCATTATACCTACATTGTACTTTTTTATTTAAAATGTTTTGAAATTTTCAGCTAGATGTCTATACAGTCAAATGAAAAGGTAAAGATTCAATTTAGCTAACCTGACAGATTTTTTGGCTATAACGCTAGCTATTTGTGTGTTATACAACAAACGACAGCTGAACAAAAAAGATCTTTAGGGAATTATGTTAAGATGCAGTAAGTATAGGAAACCAGACAATGCTTCAAGAGAGAGGCAGGCAACATGTACAAGTTTTGATTCCATTAGATATATGTCAAGGTAAAAAAAAAAACGAAATGTTTCTCAACAAAAATCACTTCTGCTGAGTCATTTCTGAATACACACAATCCTATGAAACTTACTTTCTGAACCTTTGTAGAGGAATCTAATAGAGGAAGAGAAGTAGCAGTAGTAATGTTGTTTAGTTCACACAAGCAAAGATCAATCAGCAAAGCATTGTTGATATGCAAAATGACCAAGTTCGAGTAACAAACTGTGGTTTGAATTAGTTTGGTTTGATTTGTTTTGTTTCATGGTATATCAACCTCAATGGTTTATTTAATGCCGACCAGATTTTTATTGATGGTAATATTTTTTTTTTTTTCAAAAATGTATTGCTGGTATTTTTTTTTTTTAAATGTGTAGTTAGTAATTTTTTTTTTTCAAAAATGTATAAGCTGGTAATAATTTTTTTTCAAAAATTTATTGCTGGTAATAATTTTTACAAAAATGTATTTCTGGTATTAAAACCTGTTTTTACACTTTCAAAGTGTTTTGACCCCAGTTTAGGGGTTAACTATTTACTCATAGCTGAGATCCTAACAGGTGCTACTACCCCGGGTCAGGGTGGACCTGGGAACACCAGAAATTAAAAGGTGGTTTCATGCACCTCAAAACCTCCTGATCAGGGGCCTTGCTGTTGGACATATTTTATCATCTTATCTAGGACACAGATGTAGTTTATTGTCATACCCAGGACGGTAACAAACTGTAACTGTCATGATTAGTACTTGTTGAAATCCACCAGTTTTAATGCACATATATCAACATCATAAAATTAACATTTCTCATTTTCAGATAATAAATATCAACTCTTAGAGTGGATTTTTTTATACTAAAATTTCACCCAGTACAAAATCTTAGAGTCTCTCAAGTTAGAGGGTTACAATTAAAATGGTAATGATGAATGAGGTTTGTGATATGAATTGAAGACAAACTTGTAGGAATTGAAGATTACGAGGATGAGAAGGCAAAATGTCACTTGACACTTGACTTGAAGAGATCAAGATTGAACTGGGAGAAGAGGGGAAAATTAACAATCCACTAGTTCATTCTTTTAGTCAAAAAGTAAAACTGGCATGGAGACAGATTGAAAAATTTTTTTAACAAACTACCAAATCTATCATCAAATTTATTTTCCTATGAATGGGGAAGGAGGGCGTGTCCTAGAAATTTCATTTCTTCTCCTGAAGTGATGACATATGTGATTTTGTTTGTTATTAATCTTCTATTTTCTTTTAGGCCTCCTCCCCCAGCAAAAAAAAAAATGATGATAAATTTGGTAGCTTGTGAATCATTTTTCAGTCTGTCTTGTTCCAGCTTTACTTTTTGACTAAAATGACAAACTCGTGGATTGTTAGTTTTTCCCTCTCCTCATAGTTCTCTTGTAATCAAGGTAAGAGAGTCATTGTCTTAAAAAAAAAAATCATTAGAAAAAAATTCAAATTTTTATTTGTTGGCACCTGCTCACATTCAAGTATCAGGATTGTCATTGTCTCCCCTTAAACCGTTTCTCCCCTCTGTGGGTGTTGACTGAGATGGCTGTGAAGCCCCAGCCTAATCTTGAAGAGTCATGAGCAGGAGTTACAGAGGAGTGTGGGTGGTGGACACAGCTGGGCTAGTTGGGCATCATATCACAGATTCTCTTCATGTTGACAGTTGGACTCAAAAATCTAAGTCCCCCTTTGGATGGTTCTACACCAGGAAGACTGATTTGATGAAAAAAAGATGAGGACATTGGTATAAATGTAAATAATAACTCTTCATCTTAGAAATCCAGACAGAGAGATAAATTCATTTTTTATGGCTTATCAACCCATTGCAGGTTATTTAAAACCAGAAAATATTTTTGATTGAAAGAATTTTTGGAGGGGAGATGATAATGATTTAGTGATAAAATATTACTAATTAACCCATAGCTGGGGTAAGAAGAGGTGGATTCCTACCTAATCAAAATTTGATAAACAGTTATGCAATGTGACTATAAATTGAGTGATTAATTATATATTACAAACAATATGTAAATTGATCCCTCACTTTGTGGTGACGGTAGTTTCTATACATTTATATTCCAGTGAATGTAAATAAATCTAAAAGACATGTCTGCATAGCTAATCAGTATTTGATTAATTCATTTATTCATTTTCTATGGCTTCTCAACCCTTTGCAGGTTATTTAAAGGCAGAAAATATTTTTAGATTGTAAGTATTTTTTTAGATAATAATGATTTAGTGATACAAGTATTACTAATTAACCCATAGCTGGGGGAGAAGAGATGAATTCATATCTTTCCCAAGCATATTTGCACATAAGTGAATCTAATGAACTTAACTGGAATTTGAACTCAGCTATCCAATTAAAAATTCCAAGTTATTATCCATTACACCCCTTACACATCCAAGCTTAGAGCATCTGGTATTCCCAAGAGTTCACCCATCTAGGTACTGACCAGGCTTGACATTGCTTAACTTTGGTGATTGTACAAGAACCAGTGTTTCAATATGATGTGGCTAAGCCCAGACAGAAAGAATAAATAAAGAGAAGTGATAAAAATTGCTATAAAGGAGGAGAATACTGACAGCTTTTGTTCATGTTCTCTTCAGTATTAGCTTTGAGTTAGCAGGCTTAGATGCAGTGGAAACGATGCTTGAGAATTGGGATGTACTAAATAGGAATAAGATGAGATATCCATAGATATGAACACTGGAACAAGAACAATCTACCCAATATAAAGTATTTGGTTTGAAATTGCCTGAAGGATAACCAGAATAGCATTCACCTGAGGAATGCTAGAGGGTACATTAGCCAAAACATGATAATAACAACAAAGATCAGGATATTCGTCTAAATGTAAATAAAGATTCATTCATCCATCTAATCTGTTAAACATATCAGAAACAAAAAGGAAAATTACATGTAGAAAATATCTATTTATATTATACTGTGCATTATACAGGATGCTGTGGAGAACTATGATTTCCTACTTTCTGAATGGTTAACTGTGTTTGTTGCAGGTGCCCAGGGAAAAAACAAATTCTTAGAAATGTTGGCTCAAGGTAAAATGTTCAGAATCATTTATTTAAGCAAAGATTGCCAAAAACTGATATTTCTTTGGGGTTTAACTTCATCCAATCACAAATGCCCATCTATCAACGACATTTTCCATCTCATACCATCACATTATTGAGATTAATTGCACTTTGACAATCATTGGCATCTTTTCAAAAGACCCATTGCCAAGTAGGGGCATTACATTGCATTTTAAAAATGACATCGGAAAGTGAAACCAGTCACTTGTAATCAAAATCATTTATTCTGCGTGTTATAGAACTATTGCCTCATGAAATAGAAATTTCAAATTTGGGTGAAGAGCTTGCAAGTTCAGTCCCTATACAAGCCACTGGTTTCATGCAGCCAAAAAGCTTTCATCTTCTTTATAAATATTTAGTATTAAATTTCAATTACATGAAGACGGAATGTATAGTTGTCTGCAAAAGGAACAACCCAACATGCAAATTACAAATTGGAGATACCAAAATCAAAGAAGTACAAACATTTAAATATCTGGGAAGTGTTTTAACAGGGAATGGAAAGTGTGACACAGAAATCTGAATTGAGATGGTGAAAGATATATATCAAAAGTTAAACATAGTATCAAGAAGCAGAAAAATTTTGTTCGGAACAAAAAGTATCTTGAACTGTTACCTAAGATCAGTTCTTCTATATGTCAGTGAAGGCTGGATAATCTCCTTACAGATGAAGAAGAGACTTGAAGTAACAGAAATGTAGTTCTACAGAAGGATACTGAGAATACCATACACTGAATGTATGAGCAACAATGAAGTTTTAAAGAAAATGAAAACAAAAAGGACACTTGGTTTTAACATCAGAAAGAAAAAAATTGAAATTTCTAGAACATATAATTAACACATAGCTGTGAGAAGAGGAGATGAATTCAGATCTAATCAGAATTTAATAAACAAACAATAAATTATAATGTGGCTATAAAGTGGGGGATTAATTCTATATTACAATCAAAATATAAACTGATTTCTCACTCCCTCACTACAGTAGTTTTTATACATTTACATTCTAGACAATGTAAAATCTAAAAGAGTTATCTGTGTAGTTAATCAGTATTTGATTCATTTCCTACAGTTTATCAACCCTTTGCAGTTTATCTAAAGCCAGAAAATATTTTTAGATTTTAAATATTTTTATTTAGATAATTACAGTTTCGTAATACCAGTCTTACTAATTAACCTATAGCTTTTGGGTGGGAAGAATATGTGGATTCATGCCTTTCCCAAGGGTATTTGCATATAAGTGAATATAACAAACCCAATAGGAATTGGAACATGGCTCTCTGATTAACAATTCTAAGTCTTTATCCATTACACCACCTATTCCTAAGATCTCACCCATTTAGGTACTGACCAGGCTTGACATTGCTTAACTTCAGTGATTGTATGGGAACTGGAATTTCAATATGATGTGACTGTAAGCCCCTATATTTGATGGGGTGAAAATTAATCTTTTCATTCTTTTAGAAGTGGGGTTTCAATTTTCAATATAAGTGTAAATTTAAACTGAACCCACACTTTATGTCCATTTTATCCATTCAGCAGGCCTTTTGTGTTGGTAATATCTAATTTTTAAAGTCTTCTTTTATGTGCCATTTATTTTCAGAATGGGGGGGAGGCGATCATAACTCTCCACAACTTCCTATCCTTTGTAGCTGTAAGCAATGTTTGTCCCTTACTAGCTCTTCTATTCTCTGTTTTGCCATTCATTTACACAAGCTTGTTAGGTTGATTACTTAATATTTCCCTTTGCCCTTCTTGCCTTCAATATGACCTGTGAGTGTCAAATTTTCCAAGCTCTCTTTCTTCATTATGTGTCTCAGAAATTTCACCTCTCTTTCTCATTGTAAGTATCAGTTTCTTGTTCCTATTTTCCCTAAAGCTTCCCCATTGTTCACATGCTCCATCTGTAGTATTCTCAGATATTACATAACATTTCAGTACGCTTTTCTTTGTTTTGAACAACATTTTCCTGTCTCTTTTGAAATTAGTCATTAATTTTTGGATAACTTCATATTAAATTTGGAGTAAAAGAAAAAAAGAGGTAATGATGTTTTCAAGTGTTTACCACAAAAAAATTCTCTTTTTAAGAATAGTTGCAAAAAATCCAAACATATTTTTTTATTTGTCTTCAATAAGTTCTTAAAGTTCTGAGTTTAAATTTTAGAAAAGAGAAACTCTTGGCATCAGCCCTCATAGAATAGCAGGGGGTCATTAACTCATATGGGCAAATAAAGCTCTCAGGGTTACAGTTTAAGTAGTTTTAAATTCTCTAGCTAAAGTAAAAAAAAACAAACAAACTTAATATTCAAATCCTTTTTAAGAGGCTCTACTTCTTGTGTTCCTACTTGTAAAATTTATCTCAGTTTCCTTATCAACTCTTTCATTGCTGCACCAAATCTCTACTCTGAATGAAATAACATCACTTTCATTACAATCTATAAGGTGAGTTTTGGTGCTGTCACTAGCAGACCTAACCTGGGAAGGGAAAACCAACTTTAAAGAAAAGTCAGGGACTTTAAAAAAAAAAAGCAATAACAATAGGTCAACAACATTCAGCTCTGAGACTATTCATCATCACCAGAAGAGAAAGTGCTGTATCCTTAAAGAAGGTTACAAACAGACAAAGGTGGTACTTAAGTGAAGAAACAGCAACACGTGTGTAGATGAAAGAAAGACAGGTTTATTGTAAGAATATACTACTGAAAGACAGGGAATTGAGTGGCAGGCTAGTAATTCCTGAAGCAAGGTTATTTACCTTACCTCCCCATGAGGCAGGATGTGGCACAAGGCCGTTTTTAATGTGGGGTAAAACCGAGCCCGTAGGCTTGGGTAAAAATTCCCCGTACACCCCATAAAAACAGGGTCGGGTAGCTGTCTACCACCCTAGATGAGTCTCTGCCCTTAGGCATAGCCTCATCTGGGTTCCTCTCTGCCTTCAGGCAGAGAGTTCGACCAGCTCAGTTGGAGACAAATCAACTAATTCCTGAAGCAAGCCCCCAGGTATATCCTGTGCACACTATGTATATCTACTGATATAATCAGTCCACATATGCAATAGGGAGTGTGGGACATTCCATTACATCACTTCCCCCTGAGCTATTTTTCCCATGAAATTTTGCTCAATACCTCTTCTTTTTGGGGTCAGGACATAATTGTTTGATTTTTTTCCTCTTCCTAGTACTTTTCCATCTCCCCACAAAATTTAGGGTAAATATTGCCTGGAAATTCTGAAATTAGTTATTTTCATTATTTCGCAAGTTGTTTGAACCAAAATCCTGATCTTCACTGCTTGAATTTCTGAATGAGGAATTATCATTATTTGCATTATTTATAATCAGGCTAATGTCCTCATCTTTGTTGTTATCATCTCAATATTTTGGCTGTTATGTTCTTCAGCCTTCTTCAGATGTTCATCAATTTATTTTTCACTGAATTTCTGGGATGAGGAATTATCATTATTTACATTATTTATAATCAGGCTAATGTCCTCATCTTTGTTGCTATTATCTCAACATTTTGACTGTTATGTTATCCAGCCTTCTTTAGATGTTTGTTGATTTATTTTTCACTGAATTTCTGGGATGAGAATTTATCATTATTTACATTCTGACTAATGTCCTCATCTTTGTTATTATTATCACTTGATCTCTTTCTGTCTAAGGGATGAGGAGTTATCATTATTTACAATATTTACAGTCAGACTAATATTCTTGTCTTTATTGTTATTATCACAACGTTTCAACCATTGTACCTTCCAAACTTCTTCAGGTGTCTGTCAGTCCAGATGACCAGGAAATTTAAAACTGAACCCTTCAGTTAATCTTCAAGGATAGATTGATATTTTTCCACGAGGGATATCCTGTCTTGTTCTTTTTAATACTGATCACTTGTTGCTCACCCCATTTCCACTGAGTCTAAGTCTATACTGCCTGGCACAGGGATTGAACTTAGACTTACTATGCCTCCAAATTCATGGACCGACTAGGTTATTGTTCCATGGCACAATCCTGAATGTAGAACATGGAGACTTAAACTTAATGTTCTTATTGCCAATTTGCAATTGCTGTTGCTGTCATACTTTATCTCCTTTGCCACTGTCTTTTTTGGTGTTGCCGTAGCCTTGCTGTCATCTCTCTTTCTTTATTAACAGTATTTATTTCTATGCTAGACTTACTGAGGAGACCAAATAATTTAATATATACACTACTGCTGCCATACTTCTTATTCACCATTGTCTAGTATTTTACTTCATTTTACAGAGGATGGTGACCACCCTTTTTTCACTATACATGATAAGTCGTGCTTGATTTCATTGCCTCACTCCTAATTATGATTTGCTCAATATTAAAATATTAATAGAATTCTTTCTTCTTTTTCAGGTAAGTGTGCATTTTTGTTGGTCATAACTGAACATAACAGTAAGTAAAAGTATAATTTATTCTTTGTGTTTTTATCTTAATAATAAATCAAAGAATTACTTTTTGTTTCTGAAAATTATGAAAAAGTTTTTATCTTTCTCTGTCACTTCCTTATTTTGTTTTGTTAAAATTTGCCGTCTGTTTCCTTGTCATTATCATCCCTTGTTAATCTTCATGGTGTGAGTAAATCAACTTTTACTTTAGCCCCTAAGCTCCACACCCTGATATGTGGCAATAAGAAATAAAGATGGAAACTAGAACAAAATCTGAAATGAAAAAAAGAAAAGAAAAATTGAATGAATAAAGTCAGAAATAGAGAATGAAAAGAATGAAAGAGAAAAAATGTTTGAAGCATTGTAAAGGTAAAGAAGAATCTGATGAAAGAGAACAAAGACAAATAAAGAAATGAGTGTGAATGAAAATGAAAGAATTTAAAGGAGGAGAAACAAGCAAATATTTTGATGAAGAAAAGAAAGAAGAATTCTTGAAGTTAAAGAAAAGCAATTTCGAGAGGATAAGAAATAGGAAGAAAAAAAATGAAAATATACAGGGTGTGGGAGTGAAAGAATTCCTGGAAAAAAACTGCTGGAGACAGAAAAGTAGAAAGGACATAAATTCAAGAGAAAGGTCAAAGACCTGTTGGGAGAAATAGGTAAAAAAAACCCTGGTTCAGTAGTACCCTCAGAGGGCACAACATCTTATTGCCTTATTTGGTGGGCTCAGAATTGATACAATGGAATAAGCAATAACAGGCCTGTCAACACAGCCATTTAGACATTTCTTTGGTTTTTTAGAGAACCCACTCATGCTATAATGTGTGTAAAGAAATAAACTCCTTTAAGGCCCAGGAGAATCAAATGAAATATAACAATTCAATGCCATTTGTTTCCCTTTGATTAGTTTGTAAGAATTGAGAAATAGAAAAAAATGTTGAAACAATATTCAATATAATAAAGAATAAAATAAACAATTAATAAGACCAGGGTTATCTTCCCTTGTCACTAGGAGGTGCACAGCCACATTACATTCTGACCTGAAAAGGTCAATACATCAAAATTCAACTCGCTTTCGTTCTCTCCACTTCTCTCATTATTTTTTCTTTCTCATGGTGTCTTTAACAATGTAAGAGATTTTTTTGCGATTCATGACATTTTCTTCAGATACACATAAGCACAAAATATGCTGCTTAAAGTAATTCTACAGAAGTCGACAAAAAAAAAATGCTTTTTTTTTAAGATATTTGTCATGTAAAAACACAGAGTATTATTTTTCAGAATTATTTTTTGTCATTTCTTGATATTTTTCAGGCTTGTCCTTAACCCAAATCTTCCTGGCATCAGTTTAAACAGATTATATTGAATATTAAATATTTGCTATATAATATAAATGTTTTTCATCATTAGGCGACAGACTTACTGATATATATATATATAGAGAGAGAGAGAGAGAGATAGATAGATAGATAGATAGATAGATAGATAGATAGATAGAAATAGAAATATATAATAGCACATAGTAAGTGCTGATGGTGATAAAACAGTGCTCAATGTAAAATAACACATCTAAAATTTATGCTTATAATAAATACACATTTTGCTCCTTCCAATTAATGTACAATGAGGCAATGTAAAATTTAAATACTGATATTAAAACCTAATCTTAGATAGTGGAGCAGTCCATTTAATTATGAAGAATAGTAAATATATATATATATATATATATATATATATATATATATATATATATCATAATTAATTTATCAAGTCTAGAAGAATCGTCAACAGAACACAGAAAGAACTGGACAACGTCCTATATTTAGGATTCATCAGCAGTGCAAATCCACTTCGTAAAATTGAATCCAGACCATTACAATACAACACAAGTGCCATACCAACTGTACCCACAGGCCTCAGTGACAAAGACGTTACTAATTAGACCCAATATAGCTTGTCAATACTAAAATGTTTTATCAAATGTTGTAGTATTGACAAGCTCCAGGAAATTTATTCCATGGAGCGAAATGACCATAAAAATGGAGTGCAATTGAGTTTCATTTTTATGTAATTCATTTCTATGTTCTATAATAAATCTATTGAGCTCTCTTTTGTGGATCAGTTTTAATATTTTATATTAACAGTATTCACTTAGATTACTTACCCTTCAATTTTTACCAATATATATATATATATATATATATATATATATATATATTTATATATATTTAGAAAAATATACGGAAAAAAACAAACAAAATCCTAATATGCAATTATGCTGTTTTAATGTTAATATAATGTCAACGTTGGACGTTTCGGTCTAGTAGACCATCTTCAGAACATATTCATAAAACAAAATTAACATTAGACTATATTTAATTCAACATGAAAAGACGATGGACATAAGATTAAGACTAATCAAAACAGATAACTGAAATTTTTCAAGATCAGTGTTCAGTTTCAATATGATCACGTCAGCATCACGTGGGCAATGTTGTGAAAACGTATTCCTAAAATAGAGTATTTTGAGTGAAAAATGTCCTGAATATGTCCTGAAGATGGTCTACTAGACCAAAACTTCCAACATTGACATTATATTAACATTAAAACAGCATAATTGCATATTGGGATTTTTGATCGTTTTTTTCCGTATATTTTTCTTCATACTGTCAGATCTATACCCATATATTTGCTTACATATATATATATATATATATATATATATATATATATATATATATATATATATATATATATATATATATATATATATATATATATATATATATGTTCTTTACTGGGCACACAACTCGGAAGTTCATGCAAAATGCAATTCTTCAGGTGCTGAGTAGAGACTGACCATCACATAATTTAAATTTTAATAATTATATCTGGTTAATGCAATGCTCACACAGTCCATATATTATACAAGGATTACTGTTTTTTACTTTAAAAAAAAAGTATATTTTACTTAAACTAGATAGGATTTATATTTTATGAAACTCTGAGTCGTGCTACTGGTGAGCAATAATATGTATATATATATTAATATACTTAATAGCTCTGTTATATTACATCAACCACTACTTTATTAATGCCAACACTCAATTATATATAAAATTGATTAAATACAAAAAAAAATAGATAAAAAATCTCATTTGAATTTATTTGACTGTTCATTTTTATTTTATTTTTACACACACACACACACACACATATATATGCACTTTATTTTAGGATATTACATTGACATGTTAATAAATGCTACATAAATGCAATCATGTTACGAAACTTGATTACACTTATGTAGCATTTATTAACATTGATGCAATATCCTAAAATAAGGAATTTTGCTCTACTTTTTGTCTCAAGCCCTCTTTTAAATTAATGTTACAAACAGTGAATTTATATTCGATTCATCCTCATTTCATATTGATATACACAAACACACACATATATATATATATACACACATACACACACATACACACATATGTATTATTTTACATATTCCAATATTTTTAAAAGGTATACTGCTGAAATGTTATCAAAAAACAAAGAATAAAGATGAGGAAAATTAAACAATGCAAACATTTATAATGTTTAACCTATTAATTCATACCAGAAAACACCAGCATTAATTTTAAACGTAAAAATCCAGCATTAATTGCAAAAATTAAGATAAAAATCCTGTATTAATTATACCCTCCTACAATTCATTCTTTGGTTTTAATGGGTTAAATTCAGAGTTGAAATTTACTTTACACAATAGAATTTCTACAAAATTGCATAACTAATAGCAATAGTTTTTGAATTGTGCTACAAAAATTAAAGTAAAATAATATCTATTTTTTAATTGTAAAATTCATGATTTTTTAATCTGTGTTATAATTTTTGTAATGGCATCTCCCTGAAGGGTATAGGAGTTCATAGGTCTCCATAGATTCATTTTCTTTTTTATCTGAATATTGCCAAAACTTCTTTAGTAAGATAATGAAGTTTTCTGTTGATTTCTCTGTTTCTGAATTCAGAATTTTCCTATACTGGCTTACACCAAAGGCTATAGAGCCAAGTCTACATTGCTACTTAACCTATGTGGGAGAAAGAAATGGGTTCATGCCTTTCTCAAGGGCATAAGTGTAAAGGGAATAGAATAGAGTATAGCAGAATTTAAACTGAGATCACCAATTCCACTCTCTGCAACAATAACCTGTAATATAAAATCTGTGCCTTAAAACAAAATATTATCAAATTCTTATTAAATAATCACATTTGAATATTTATTTCTGACTCGATAAAAAAATACTATAAAATTACTTTCACAAGTAAAGATAACAGTAGCAGCAAATATATTTAACCCAAAAAGCCTGAACCCAAAAATTGATTTACAAAAATTATGCCACTTGGTTATCTGTAGTCTCACATCCATTCAACAGATGGCAGTAATGGTTGCTATCATATGTACTACCACATATGTTTGCGGTATGCAGTAGATTTTTCTCTCAGTTTTTGGAAATTAATGTCTGTTTATATTTAGTTTCAAAATTGGTATCTTAAATGGTATCACAAGCACCATTGGGTTTAAAATTAATGATAAAAATAAAAAATTATAAAAAATTGGAAGCATTAAAATTTTAAATTTAAATGATGGACATTTCTGTATCTTTGACCTTTCAATGTAAGCTGTAACTACCATTTCCCCTCTCTTACCCCATTTTACACACACACACAGACATATATATATATATATATATATATATATTGTCCATTTAGGTAGCAAATTCCCTTTTAGGCATGTCTGATTAAATAAATTACAAACATTATGTCTGCTTATTTTTAGCATAATTCATTTATATTCATGGATATTTTCCATGTATTAGAATCAAACGATGCAAGAAATGCACTGTAGCATTATGATTTTCATTGTTACAGTGCATTTCTTGCATCATTTGATTGTAGTACATGGAAAATATCCATGAATATGAACAGATTATGCTAAAATAAGCAGACATAATGTTTGCAATTTATTTAATCAGATATATATATATATATATATATATATATATATATATATATATTGCTCTGTATGATTCTCATGCATTGAGCCCTCTGCTTGGATTTTTACCTAGATATTCATTTTTTAGTGACTCCTCAGGATTATCCACATAACCAAAGGAGTTTATATATATATAAAATCCTTAGAAAGATTATTACCTAGAAAATTTCCACCTAGAAAAACATGATTTTAAAACCCATGTCAAGTTCACTATCATTGAGAGAATAGAAACGTTCAGAGCAGATAACATTAGAAAGGTTTTAGAGTTCCATGAAAATAAGTGGATACAATGTTTAAAAATGCACTATCCAGCCAGGCTTAACCATAAATTTAACAATATAGATAGTATTAATATATAACCCCACAAACCAGGACCTACCCACATTTCTCACCCACACAAGACGGACATGCTTATGGAAGTGTTGAGGCCTCACACTTATACACACACCCACACAAATATACACACTTACATCATACTCACTCACTCCCTAAGAACCAAATAACACACACACACACAAACTTAACAGAGACACATCCCCTTTCCAGGAACCAATAAAACTGTCAAAATGACCATGGGAATTCAGAGCAGCATGAATTAATCCAGCTCTTATCTTAAATAACAACTTAAAAAAGACTGTTTGACCAACACTAGGAATGACCAAAATTCATGTTAAAAAAATAAAAAACAAATGAAAACTACAGACAAATGTTCATTTTCTCCATCTAACATTCATTTCTGTAGTTCACTGCTACCAGCAAAGAGAATTTTTTTTTTCTCCTGATGATGGCCATGTTAGCTGAAACTAGTTGAGGAATGTAAATGAAATAATAATAAAAATGAAAGAATATTAATATACAATCCAGTGTGTCTGAAGATTTTAAATTTTTAATATTTTTTTATTGTTCAAAATATATAAAGACAAAAGGAAAACTTATCTTAGCTGACACATTTTGCCCTCTGAGGGAATTCATCAAGACAAATGCAAGAATTTCATTTTGTAAGAAGTATTTATATACAAGAGTAAAAATGCTATTAGTTTTTCCAAAATTTTTAAATTTAGGGATGCTCATAGATATTCATCATGTTAGCTGAAAAGTTAGGCAAATTATGGAAGACATGAAGTAACACAATTCAATGTCTAATACACAAAAGTGAATAAGTGATATTTTTAATATATTTTATGCAAATTAGTATTTAAATTATTTCAGTTTGGGATTAATTTATGTGTTTTTTTATTTAGAATAACACAAGGTTATGAATTTAACTTTGTTTTCTTCCAATTATTTAACATTTTTGTAGTCATATATTGGCACTTGGGAAAAATTCTTTCAGGAATGGAGATATTGGAAAACATCCGGGGCACAGATTTATTTGCATTTTGATAGGATTATTATTCCACATTATTTGAAACAAAAAATTCGGAACACAACCGCCATCAATACAAGGAAAAAAGAAGTAGTTAATTAATTTGAGAAACCTATTTTATATTTTTTTAAATCAATTTACTCCAACCTAAGATGCAAAGGGAAAGAGAAGAAAAAGACTTTAGAAGGAAACAGAAACATAATCCTAAATAGTAAACAAGGGATAAACCTCTACTCCTGTTCAAAAGATCAGGGAGGAGTATAAATTGGATGATAGACGAACTTATCTACTTCTATTTTTTGGCCTGAAAAACTGATCTGAGAGAATTATTTTATAATTTTCATCCAACAGTAAAGTTAACCTTTTGGTCAATAAATGCTGAATGTTTCCTTATAAGGAAATGCTAATTTCACCATTATCATTATCATGAGGAAAAAAAAATTGTTTTCTGTTTATTTGTGTATGGAAGTGTGCTAGATTTATCCTTGTCTTATTTATCTATTTGACCGTTTCAAATGAGTAATGAGTAATTTAATTAAAATTGTATTCTTTGTTTATTCCTTTCTTTCCTTGCCTTTCGTTCCTTGGTAGCTCAACCCCCCAACCACAACCCCATAAAGCAATATGCAGCATTTACCAATTCTTCTCTGGTTTGCCAAACAATAGAGACTTCCCAGAACTTGATATTGATTGTTCTCCTCTGACATTTTGCCAAGACTCTTACCTTACATTCAAAAGTACCCATTCATAGACCTACCTTGTTTGCAGGCTATCTGCCGATCAAATTACCTGCTTGAATAGCTACTTGCTGTTTGGTCTCTAAAAAATATTAATATCTTTATTCACAATTATTAAAATTAATTAAATTTTAAGTTAGTTATTAAATCTGAAATTCTATCAATTTGTTAACTCAGTAACCAATTCTTTCACCTGCTTAAAATTCTGACTATTCATTCTGCTATAAAACCATTACTTTATTCTAAGCTGGGGGTAAGGACCATAGCTCATCTGTTAAAGATGGTGTTCCTTTAACCAACTTATTTGCTTTCAAGCCTTCATAAGAACATTTATAACTTAAATAGATCTCTCACAATTCAACTTGATTATTTTTAATGACATATATCTACAGAGCTGGTGCATACTACACCTGAACCCCCTGACTGAGGTGGGGAGGGTCAAACCTGATTGAGGAACTCAGGAAAGTGCTTTGGGACCCTATCAACATTTGGTTTTTTATACCTACATTTATATATGTTAGAACTTAAACTAAACACAATTGACTATTAAAGGATGATAAATTTTCACTGACTTTGGCATCATTAATTGTTTTGTTCATACTAAGTCTTTAAAAGAATATAAAATTCACTATTTTTTATTCATAATGTTGAACGGGTTAATATTATTCAACTTTTTAACAAGAAAAATTTTAAGTTGATGTTAAAAATTGCCACGGAAGATTGATGATTTATTTAAGATGGAATGATCTGTCATGACATGTCTTGAATTTGTATTTAGATACATTGTATTTATTTTCAGTTTTTTAGTTGAATTGTTCATCTATATTGCATATGATTCATTATTGTACATAATTAGGTTACAATAAAATTAGTATTTTATATGAATACTACCTTATGAAAATTGAAATGTAATAGAGGGAGTGGGCACATATCATAGATTTATGTGGGTGAACAAAACCCTTGCACTAAACCTGTATATCTATACCGTTATTTTTATTTTATAATTAAATGAAAGCAAAACAGCCTTTTTATGAATGTCAGTCTAGTATTTTGAAAATAGCTGAGAATGAGATTTGATATCATTTGTTGGTATACAGCTATTTCAACCATTCATACTTTCGACCGTCCTGGGTATGACGATAAACAACATCCATGTCCTGGGTAAGACGATAAATTATATCCGTGTCCTGGGTAAGACGATAGACTATGTCCAACAGCAAGGTCTTATCAGGAGGTTTTGAGGAGCATGGAACCATCTCTTAATTGCTGGTGTTCCCAGGTCAACCCTGACCCAGGATGGTAGCACCCGTTAACCTCAAACTGGAGTCAAAACACTATGAAAGTGTAAAAATAGATTTTAATACCAGAAATACTTTTTGTAAAAAAACTATTGCCAGCAATACATTTTTGAAGAAAAAAATATTACCAAAAATAGATTTGTGAAGGAAAAAATATTACCAGCAACAAAAATTTTGTTGGCATTAAATAACCCATTGAGGTTGATATGCCGTAAAACAAACCAAACCAAACTATCGCTATGAATCTATTTCAAAATTTTGTTGGCATTAAATAACCCACTGAGGTTGATATGCCATAAAACAAACCAAACCAAACTATCGCTATAAATCTATTTCAAAATTTTGTTGGCATTAAATGACCCACTGAGGTTGATATGCCATAAAACAAACCAAACCAAACAAAAGTATCGCTATAAATCTATTTCAAAATTTTGTTGGCATTAAATGACCCACTGAGGTTGATATGCCATAAAACAAACCAAACCAAACAAACCAAATCATGCTTTCGAAATAACATACTTTTCTGTGTAAGTTATATTTGGCAATACTTAAATAGAATGGTCTACTCATAAAAAATAGTGAAAGATTTTTGAGAGAATTTTTGTAGATTTGCTTTCCTTAGATTTTTTTTTGGATGTAAAATTTGTCAGAATCGGAAAATATTGACTAATTATTGGTTTAAAAGCAGGGTCTAGTTCATAATAGCAACGGAATGTAAAATCGATCTCTGTCTTTGAAGAGTTATCAAGACTGTTTAAAGCTGTCCTTTTCGTGTACAAAATAATTTTTCCAAAAGTAAAAATAATGGCTGTATACATTTTTATGTGTTTTATCTTTTTAAAAATCTCTTAACCCTTTAGCATTCACTCACCCAAACCCACCCGATAGATATCAGCTCTTAATTTTCAAACCACCGTAACCCACTTTATGTATATTCTGCTATAATATATGACAACAATACTACAAATATCGTAGGAAGTCATGCAAAGAGTGAGACTTTGAGAACCGATATTTACAGAGTGGGTTTAAACATGTTGAATGCAAATGAGTTAAACAATTAGAATTGTCTGACAAAATAGATTTGGTCCATATTGTAAATAAAGATTTATCATTAAAGAACAAATGGATCTATACATTTTTAATTAAAGTACAGATTTTTTTTCAAAAGTACAAAAATTATTCTGAAGAATATTTAATATTAAATTTGAACTCCCACACAGGGGGTTCAAATTTACATAATTTTATAAAAGTAAAAATCCATTTATCCTCATTTAGAATAAATAATTAATATATTCAAGTGTTTAAAGAAAAAAAATTTCAAAATAAACTTTTAACAATTCTTGAAATTAAAAAAAAAAACAGTACAGTGACATAAGTACAGCTTCAAACATAACATTTGTAGACAAAACTGCTTATTACCCACAGGCTTATGAGCATATCATGTTGAAACACTGGCTCTTGTATGAGACTGCTTGGAAATTCCAGATGCTGCAACCTTGGATATATGGGTGGTGTAATGGATAACAGCTCAGAATTAAAAATCGGAGAGTTGAGTTCCAATTCTAGTCAGGTTTGTTACATTGACTTAAGCACAAATACCACTGGGAAAGGTATGAATCCACCTCTTCACCCCACCCAGCTATGGATTAATTAGTAAGACTTGTATCAGTAAATCATTATTATTTCAAAAAATTCTTACAATCTAAAAATATTTTTCTGGCTTTAAATAACCTGCAGAGAGTTATTTTGGCCATAAAAACAAATCAATCAATTTCACATAACTCTTCAAAGTCAGGGACTCCCATTTCTAAATTGATAAAAAATCAATATTTTTTATTCTGACAAGTGTCGCCAATTAGGAAAAATCTAAAGAATGCAAATCTACAAAAATTATTTCAAAAAGATTTCCCTATTTTTTTACTAGTAGTGCCTTAAATTATACATGAGTGGACCACTCTATTTAAGTAGTGCCTTAAATTATTTATGAGTGGACCACTCTATTTAAGTAGTACCTTTTATTCATGAGTGGACCACTCTATTTAAGTAGAAAAATTATGAGTGGACCATTCTATTTAAGTAGTATCAAATTATTTATGAGTGGACCACTATTTAAGTAGTGCCTTAAATTAATGAGTGGACCACTCTATTTAAGTAGAGCCATAAATTATTTATGAGTGGACCACTCTATTTAAGTAGTGCCTTAAATTATTTATGAGTGGACCACTCTATTTAAGTAGTGCCTTAAATTATTTATGAGTGGACCACTCTATTTAAGTAGTAAAATTATTTATGAGTGGACCACTCTATTTAAGTAGTACCTTTTATTCATGAGTGGACCACTCTATTTAAGTAGTGCCTTAAATTAATGTGGACCACTCTATTTAAGTAGAACCTTAAGTTATTTATGAGTGGACCATTCTATTTAAGTAGTACCTTAAATTATTTATGAGTGGATCACTCTATTTAAGTAGTGCCTTAAATTATTTATGAGTGGACCACTCTATTTAAGTAGAACCTTAAATTATTTATGAGTGGACCACTCTATTTAAGTAGTACCTTAAACTATTTATGAGTGGACCACTATTTAAGTAGTGCCTTAAATTATGAGTGGACCACTCTAAGTAGAACAAATTATTTATGAGTGGACCACTCTATTTAAGTAGTACCTTAAATTATTTATGAGTGGACCACTCTGTTTAAGCAGTGCCTTAAATTATTTATGAGTGGACCACTCTATTTAAGTAGTGCCTTAAATTATGAGTGGACCACTCTAAGTAGAACAAATTATTTATGAGTGGACCACTCTATTTAAGTAGAACCTTAAATTATTTATGAGTGGACCGTTCTATTTAAATATTACCTTATATTTTGCTAACTGTTATAAAAGAGAAATCTTGTTTGCAGTATATATGACAATGTGTTAAAAAATGAAATAAAGAACTACGAAAGACAGAAAAGAACATTGACTATAATTTTGAGAGTTGTTCAAACAATTGAACTCAGTGCGTTGATTTTCTGCCCTCTGATTTTCTGGCAACCGACTGTCTGGCATCTCTTTTAATGCCAACAAAATTATGAGCAACCATTTGAATTTTAAATGAGTTCCACACTAATTTACGATGAAGCTCCACATTGCACTGTGTGTCATTAATAACTATTTAATTGTTTACAATAGTCAAGTTGGTGTAGTTCCATCAGTTGTTATCATGTGACAGTCTGGCAAAATGGATAATCTGGCATTGTTCTGGAACTGAGGGTGCCAGAAAATCATCGGTGTAGATGAACTATATTTTGGCTTTCTTGAGATGTACAAATTATAAGTAAGGAAAAAGAAAAGGGTGCTATGCAGAAGGAAAAAAAGGGTACTACATGCACAGATTTTTTTAATCATTTCACCCCAAGCAAGGCAATAAAACCACTAAGATGCAAGGGGTTACTGAGTGTGAGAGAATATGAGAAAAAAACATCATTAAGAAGTAAGAACAATAAAAGAACAGGAATTAAGAAGGCAGAAGATAACAATTGACATTGCATTTAAATTTTTGAAGATCAACACAGTCTGGAAAGCAAGAAGCTGGAAGAGAACTCTACAAGTGAGAAGTGTGAGAAAAGAATGTACAGTTACATCTAGACATTTCAACTGTAAAATGACGAGGCCTAGCTGCCACTCTAGTACAGCACTTAAATTCATAAAGTCTAGGTACCATAGAGGAAAGTTTATCAGGACAAGTACTATTAAAATATTCATAGAAAAGTCACAGGGAATTTATGTTACATTGGTGGGAAAGTGACTGAAACCAAGATGCCAGGTCAGAACCAATAACTTTGCAGATTCTTCTTTGTATTTTATCAAGAATTTCTAAATACATAGCAGAAGCACCAGGCCATATGCTACAGCAATATTCAGTGCATGAACAAACTGTTGACTTATAAACATGTAAGATATATTCTGGTGAGAAAAATAGTCTATCATGACACAATGAATCAACTTTCCTTGCAGAAGACCTAGCAATTGATTCAATACAATCTTACTACTTCATGTCAGCAGAGAATGTTAGTCTTAGATGGTGCAATGTGTCACTCTCCTGGAGGTTAGCATCAGCCATACTGATGGAAGGTAAAAATGATTCTCTAAGATGATTAAAAGAGAGTAGTTTAATTTTGGAGGCATTAACATTAACAAGCCATTCCTTGTGCAAGTTAACAACAGATTGTAGGTAATTTTTTAGATCAGCTGTCAATTTGACCTCATTGAACTGATCACACTTACTTTTAAGACAAAAGTAAGTAATTGTATCATCAACATAGATACTGTGTTGAGAACTGATGACATCAAAAAGGTCATTACAATAGCAACAACAAAAACGGGATGTAGCACATATATTTTGATTTTTTTTTTATCATGTTCACCCCAAGCAAGGCAATAAAGCCACAGAGACACAAGGGGTTACTCAGCATGGAAGAGTTAGAAACAGAAACATTGCTAAGGAACTAGAACAGAGGAAGAGCAATCAGGAGGACAACAGATAGGGATTGAGACTGCATTTAAATTTTTTGCAGATTGAAGTTGGTTGGAAAGCATAGAGCCAGAAGAGAATTTCACAGGTGAGAAATGCAAGAAAAGAAACTGTTAGCATTGAATTTATGGTCACTTCTAGCCAACTCAGCTGTAAATTGGCGAGACCTCATCACCAGTCTAGTACTGTAGATAGGAAAAAGTAACGAAATAATTAAGATATTGACTTTCCACACAACCTTGAACAAAATATTTGGAAGGAAAATTTTATCAATACTAGAAAGAGCTATAACATCAATGGGCTTGGGAAGTATAATTTCCTGAAAAACTGCTTTAATAAAAAAAGATTTTATAAACTAGAACTGACAGTAACACTAACAGCTAGGTTAATGAATGCCAAATGTTTCCATATAAGGAAACAACAAATTTCACCGTTACCACTAACTTTAGCATCATTCTTCTCATCTGTTGCTTGTTTTTTTCTTCCATCTGCCATTTTTATTCTCTATTCATTCAACTTTCTTATTCTTGGCACTAAATTTGAACCTCTGACCTCAGATTTTATGCAATGATTCAATTAAGTCCTTTCACCTTCAATCATCTCTTCTTTGCACACTTTCTCATTATTGTCATATACTTGAAACTTACTGTGACTTGATTAACTTTCACACATATTACTGAATTTAGAAGCAATATTAGAATATAGTCTTAAAATTTAAAAATCTTCATCAATTTCCCCTATTGTTTTGACATTTCACAATTTCATTCATATTAAACTTCTTATTTTCCATTGCTGGACAATTTCAGCATCGACACAATTACAGAAGTAATAAAGGAAATATATGACTGTGGTGAAATACTGGAAGATTTTAGTAGATCCATTTTTATTGCACTGCATAACCATTCTGCTGTTCATGTCAAAGGATATTTTCTCTAATTCTTAATTAGTACCATTAACTGTTTCCAAATTTGTATTACTTGACCCATGGATTGAACTCACAATCATTAGGCTATTGTCATGTAAGACATTGACAGCAGAATGAGAACAGTCTATCTCTGTAGATTAAATAAAGTGTTAATTTCAAAATTCCCTGAAGGTTAACATGATCAACAGATACCTGAAGAAGGCTTGTTGGTAATATTGCTGAAATTTTGTGATAATAAGAACAAATATAGAGGCAACAGTAAATACTGACACTCCACTACATCCTGGAAATTCAAACAGAAAAGATAAGGATATTAGCCCAAACAATTTATGGAATAATTATGACTGTAATTTGAATTATTTTCCATCCTGTAGTCTCTTTTCTCACAGGCAAAATGTCACCGACTTCAAGCTATCTCTCACTATTTCCATAGGATATGTTCTAGAGTCCTTAGTTTCACCCATTCAGACCTTTCCAGCTAAGACTTGCCCCGCCATTTACACAGGGACAAACCATCCTCATTCCCCTTGTATTCCATTCATAAGGAGGAAGTTCCATGCAGATAGCTTCTTTCCAAGAGCCACTGCTTTGCGAAACTGAATCTCAAGACAATGCTTCTTCAGTCAATCTTGACATCTTTAAGTCTTGGGTCAACCATTATCTATCATTCATATCCTCATAATCTGGACTTCTTAATCTTCCTTTTAAGTCTATAAAACAACTTAATTCAGTATCCTTCTACCAAAATGTTGTAATAATAACAACAAAGATGAAGACAATAGTCAGAATGCAAATAATGTAAGTAAGTTTATGAGTCAGTCAATAAATGATGCTCTTCTCCTTCACTTGCAGAAATAAGACTTGCTTCTGCTGTGGACATTTATTTTGAGTAAGTAAAAAAAAGAAGGTAAACAAGCTGACTTCCTTTTGGAGAGTTCTTTTTCTAGGACTGACAGAACTTTTTAAATCGGTGGTTTTATCAGAGGCAATTATAGAGTGACTTGTCTAAAGTGTTCTCTCAAGGTGAAATGGTTACAAAGAAAATTGAGATTTTATAAATATGTCAATCAAATCAATAACAAACAGAAATATACAAAAAAAAATTCAATAAATAAGTTGGATAAAGAGATTTTAGATAAAAAATTTTAAAGATAAGAGTTGAGGAAATTATTTTATTAAAATTTGGGGAGTATTTCAATTAATTTTTTCTGGTTTTTATCTGTAAATTTGTTGTTAGATTTTTTTTTTCTTTTGTCAGATATATATATATATATATATATATATATATATATATATATATATATGTGGTAGTTTCTGTTCATTTGTTTGTTATTGAACTCCTTCTAGGCTTTTGGAGATAGACCCCCATATATTCTGAAACTACATTACCCAGGTTAATTGGGTAAGTATATTTCATTTTGAACAAACGGGGTCCCTGGTGGGCACAAATGCTCACTGAAATTTTTTTCCCTTTAATTTAAGTTAAGAAGGTGGGCAAGATGAGCAAGAAATCACCAAACAGTGCATTGTGCCTTACAATACATACTTGTTGGGACAATTCAACTGTCATATCAGTGTTTAAATCTGCTCATCAATTCATTCAGTAAAGTATTGCATCAAATATATATCAAAGAGGTCATATTTTTGATTTAAATTAAATTTAAATTTGAACAAGGGAATGACTCCTGCCCAAAATATATACAGAGAAATCTTGGAGGTCACATCAGCAAGATCATTGAGTAATATTGAAAAGCATCATTTTTCTCCATAAATTATAACAATGATTTCAAATCTATCATTATTTTCTTACAAAAAAAAAAAGTGTGACATGCAACAAGATGTGGGTAATTTGGCTAGTATATATATATATATATATATATATATATATATATATTTTTGTGGGAGGTTGCATTTTCAAGACATTTATGTGTCATCAGAGTAATTGAGCAGCCAAAGTCCTAATTGGTTCTGATGACTTTTCTAGCTGATAATAATAGACATAGGTTGCTGCTTTCTATTCATGGCAGATAAAGCGGACATTTTTTGTTGCAATTTTCCCATGATGCTGCACTACTTCTGAATCTAATTTAACTACCTGACAAATTTTATTTCTTTTATTTTTCTCAATATCTTTTCTTTCATTTATTTATCTATTTTTAAAATTTTGTACAATAGATTTATTGAGATATAAAAACATAGACAATTGCAGATATATCATCTGAAATTATTCTGTTTTCTTGAGAAGCAAATTTTACTTTCTCAGTTCATATTGATATCATTCATTTTATTGACATTTTTTTATTAATTCTCTTTTCTCAATATGCTTGTGCAAGTCAGAAGTTTCTCCAAATCCAGTGTTTAAGCTGGAAGCAATTTTCAATTTAATCAGTTTATAATGTTTCTATGGTTTTTATTACAGATAACCTTACAAAGGAACTAATCTTTTATTTATACTTATTTTATTTATACTTATAGTCCTAAAGTAAGTGAATATTGATCTTACAAACTATTATTTAGAATTTCATAGATGCTCAGTGGATTTCAATAAGGATTAAAATTGATTTTATCTAACAAATATCCACTACTTCTCTCTTGTCGAATTCTCTTCTGGCTTCTTGTTTTCCAGTCAACATTGATCTTCAAAAATTATGCAATGTCAATCATTACCTTCTCTCTTCTTAATTCCTGTTCTTTTAGTGTTCTCTCTCCTTAATAATGTTTTATCTTATATTCTCTAACACTCAGCATTACCTTGCATCTTAGTGGCTTTATTGCATTGCTTGGGGTGAAATGATTACAAAAAAATACCTGTTTAAATGATGTATATTTAAGCAGCAGTCTTTCATCTTCTATATGTCATATCTCTTTGGGGCATGGGCAGTCATGGCTCACCACAAGTTCCTATCCATCATAACACTTAGCAATATCTATCTTTTTACTATCTCTTCTAATCCCTGTTCTGCCATCCATTGACACAAGCTTGATAGGTACTACTGCTTTAACCTGCCTTCAATAGGTCTTCTCAGAGTCAAATTTTACAGGCCTACTTTTTTCATTAGCTATCCCAGAAATTTTAACTAATTGTTTCTTAATCTCACTAAAAGTCTCCTTTTTGTTTCTATTCTCTTTAGCTTTTTTCCTGTCCAGGGCATTTTCGTGTGTACTATCAAAACATTCATCCTTGTTTTCAGATTTATAACTACTGGAAGGCAGCTCAGCTTATTTGGCAAATAGAATTTGCTGATATATAGTATTTTATATGAAAAAACCTGTGCATCACATGTGATGCAGAGAACATACAAATCATAAGTTATTTACACTACGCTCTGTTTATCACATGTGATGCAAATGTTATAATCATTTCCCTAAAGTGGAAAAATAGATGTCATTTGAGACCTTACATTATCAGTCAAGTATCCTGTGGTCATATATGATGCACAAAATATTAGATTAATCCTTTCCTCAGACATCCTGCTAAATAGTAGACTCGCTTCTTAAGCATTCTTAGTTTTACCACTCTTTTAAAATCATGGCTCATGTGCACCACATATGATGCACGGATGTGGAAATCACATGTCCTGCACATCACATATGATGCGCAGGACTGGCAAAGGGTTAAAACATTCTTATTGTTCACATGCCCCATCCAATGTATTCTCAGCATCCTTCTGTAGAACCACATCTCTGTTGCCATAGCTCTTCTTTATCTGTGAAGAAATTGTCCAACACTCACCAACATATAAGAGGACTGATATTACATCGCACTTCAGCACTTTTTTTTTACAGTAAGTTTCACTCTGTACAAGGCCCAGGGGCCACTCAAGGCAGAGGGTTACAATAAGGGGTAGTTTGTATAGTTTGGAGAAGATAATGGATGACTCTAAACTTGAACAGATTAAGATTGTAGTGATCAGAGAAACATTCTCTTGGGATTCTATTCCATAGTGTAGTACTTCGCAGGGAAAAAATGTTTGAGTGGAACTTACTTCTCACTGATGGAATACAGAAGGAATGTGGGTGGCTTGTTACTCCGTAAGCGGCATGGCAAGTGCTAGCCGTGAAGGTTAGACCTGGTGGTACTACAGAAGATGTAATTCATCTGAGCACTTTCTATAGTAATAGCAAAAGAGCCTTTTTTCCAATTCACTAAAAATGGATGTTGTGGGAGTTAGTTTTTAGGCATGCTATTGATACAACCAACCCAAAATAGCTGCTGTTTGTGAACATTTCTGAACACCATTATTATTATAACCATTGTCAAGGTAGAGAAAAATTATGGTTAAAACTGATTTCTTTGCCTCTCTTTTTATCTCGGAGACCTCCATGATTTAATCTCTTTAAATGCTAATTTTATTAAGGTCAGTGTATGTAAAAGAGAAACTTGGAGACAAATTCTTGTTTAAAGGAGTTGGAATAATGTTTCGACAGGATTTATTTATCATTTTTTAAATGCTATGTCTCTTCAGGTCATAGACAATCATAGCTCTCCACACATTCTCTTTCTTTTATTAATTGTCAATTGCTGTAGCCTCTTAAGAAAAAAATATAAGAGTGATTTCCCATTGCCTTCTCCATGGTTTTGAATGTATTGCTGGTTACAGTGGTATCTTTTCTTTTTAAATGCCATGTTTCTTCAGAATGCATGTGATCATGGTTCTCCACAGATCCCTTTTCTTTATCATCTTTGATGTAATATAGCCTTTTAGGAAAGACAATGGTGTAGTTTCTCATTGCCTTCTTCATGGTTTTAAGTACAGTGCTGGTTACAGTGCTACCATTTCTCTTTAAATGCCATGTCTCTTCAGGATGGATGTATGTGATCATGGCTCTTCATAGATACCGTTTCTTTATCATGTGGATTGCTATGGTTTCTTAGGAAAAGATATTAGTTTCTCTGTGGTTTGAAATTCATTTTTTCCTTCTCATAGACTGGTTACTACTCAAGGATAAAAAACTCAATATCCTCTACTATTTTACTGGTGGGAAGAAAAGGGACATTCATGCCTTTCCTGTATGCATTTGTGTGAAAGTGAATGCAGCAGGCTAAGCTAGAATTTGAACTCAGCATACCAATTCCACTTTTACTACTGATAACCATTATTAAACAATGCATCGCTTTATTACCTTATTATTTTATTACATATGTTCTCATATATTTGATGATAATTTTATACTTTTATTATTTATTGTTTGGTCTCTAAAGTAATAATGTGGTTCTGTTTACTCCAATATCCAGTGTAAAATATATATGCGTTTATGCATGTATGTTTCTATGTGTATACTTGTGATGATTGCTTCATGTTGTTTTGAGAGCAATGTTGTTAGGAGTTCTAAACTCCTGGTAGGGCCACCCTTGGTGGCATGGTAAAAAACAAGGGCCCAGACTAAGCCCGACCAACCCAAAAGATCTCAACAGTTGAACCAATGGATGAAGAGGGCAACACATGATGGACATGCTGCAGAAGGTGCCAATCAAATTTGTTACAGAGTCAGTAGCAGTCTGTTGCAGTTTCATAAATGGATTTTGCATGTTTCATTCCATATGTTCCACAGAGGAAGGTCATGAAATCAAGTGTGTGGGTCACTTCCTGGCAAGTTGAACTCCAACCTAAAACAAATTGATGCCATCAGTACTTTCCTCAACTCTGAACCCCAAACCAACTCTTGTAAAGCCAAATGGCAATAGGGAATGGATGACGAGAACAGGTTTTGGTGAAACTGGAATCTTCTCATCATGAACTTGCATCTTGGTGGTGAATTTAGTCATCAACATCATCATCATAAAACAAGTGATCAGCCAAAAAGTAATTAAATTTTGGACATGAGATAAAACCACCACCAATCTTATTATTGGAAGACAGAACTAAATTTGGACAAGTAAGTTTGTGTGCATGTGTGTGTTTAAAAAAGATTACATGCCACCCTGAAAATAGTTCTTAAACAGAAAATACCATGACCATACTGTTACCTATGATAATTTTGGTCACAATAATTGTAATATGAATTTTTCATGCCATTATATCTCTGGTTTGAATCACTGGTACCAAATGTATATATATATATATATATATATATATATATATAATGTGTGTGTGTGTGTGTATTTTTTGTATTTGTCCTAAATAGGTTAAATAGTAGGGCAAACTGTGCTCTTCATCTTTGGTTGGTAACCAATGTAAGAGAATTAAAATTCTGAATTCTCAAACCTGAGTAGATGGAACTTATTAGTGTTGGAACATATGATCATCTGAGGAAAGGAAAACTCTGACAGAAAACCATCCCTTCCTCAGAATACAGAGTTAAGAGATGGGCCAATCACTCTGCCCCCATAGGACAGTTTTATTGCAGAAACTTCACCCCATGTTTTTATGTTCCAAAAGGCAAAAGACAGATAGCAAATAACAAATACACTGATGTCATTTTGCTTTTGATTGATTGATTTTGAAGTTTATTTAAAGCCAGAAAACATTTTTAAATTGTAAGAATTTTTTTTTAAGATAATAATGATTTGGTGATACAATTCTTACTAATTAACCCATATCTGGGGAAAGATGAGGTGAATTCATACCATTCCCAAGGGTATTTGTGCACAAGTGAATATAACATACCCAACTACAATTAAAAATTCCAAGCAATTATTCATAATATCATATGGGAACCAGTGTTTCAACATTATATGGCCATAAGCCTGCTTTTTGCATTATTTAGGTTAGCATATTTTAAGAGTACATTAATTTAAAAATTTTGGCTGCTATGTACTATTTTGACACCTTTAAATTTTTTTATTTAATTGAGTGTTAATACAGACCCCACAATATCACTCTATTGTAAATCATTTTGATTTTTTTTTCTATTTTTGCATTTTTTAAGTTACTGCATTGTAAGAGCATCATAATTCAATGTCTCTGGCTAAAATGCACCATTTTTCCCTGCCCTTGAAAAATCATTTTTTTTCAGTTGAATGATGATGCAGACCCCAAACTGTTATCATTCATTTACAGATCATCCAGTTTTCTTTTTGTATTTTTTAAGTTAGCATATTTTAGAAGTATCTTAATTTAATACCTCTGGCTACAATGCACCATTTTACCCCACCTCCCTTAAAAAATAAGTCATTTTTTTAAGTTAAATGCTAATATGCCTCAACAATATCATCTTATCACATGTCAACCTGATATTTTACCTTTTTGTATTTGTTAAGTTACCACCGTTTTAGGTGTTACTGTATAATAATTTTACCTTCAAAAAACTGTGTAGTTAGTGTAATGAAATAAATTGGGAGAAGTAAAATAAGCAAACCAAGTTCAAATTCCAAATTAGTCTGTTGCATTTACTTTCACATAAATACTCTTGAAAAAGGCATGAACTCATCTCTTCTCCCCTCAGCTATGGATTAAATAAATTGGTAGGCTGGGATCTCTAGCTCTGGTACACTTCTGAATTCAGAAGCAGCCTAAAGAGGGTGGGTTCTGTCAGGCTATTTTACCTTAGACATACCTACTTCTGCTACAGATGCAGTACATGTGGTATATCTACAACCTTGATGAGTTATGACATTCATGAAGCAGAAGTAACCACAAAAATGAATTTTGATCATTATGGCAGGATCTCTTATTTCTTTACTATGAATTGGGTTATGGGAACTTACCTATAATGATAATGGACTCTTCCTGACACTATAAATACTGCACCTTGCAAGAGGTATAACGAATGAATGAATGGTATAACGAGTCGAGACAATATTAGTTCACTCTAAACCAGATGGACAGTCATTACTAACACCTTCAACTTCTTGTACTATATTTCTGTTGTAATATATCTTTGTTATTCTACTCTTGTGTTCGTGTTATTCTTCCTTGGTTCTAACCTTAGACCATAACTGTGGTGCGAGGATATTGGACCATAACAAATTGTTATCCCCTTAATTTCTGTTCTTCTTCATTCTTCCTTTTATGATTTGATTATTCTGTCAGAAAATGAAATAAAATCAACAAACAAAATAATAATAAAAAAAGAAAAAGAAAGACATTTTCTTTTGATGCTATTAACAAAGGAACCAGAAATTTTATTATCCCACTTGGCTTTGCTAAACACCTATTAGGTGGTGCTGTTTAAGTTCTATAAAAAGATAAACATCTCCTTGCTATTCCTCACTTTCTTCCCCTTGTTCCAAGATGTAGCAGGATGTGGATGAAGATATCCACCATGAGAATGTCTCTTTTCCACAGTCAACTGATGACTGAACTCTCTTTCCACTTTCCAATGCATAGCATTCGAACATGTTTTGCAGTGCCACCCATGAAGTAAGGACAAACTTTTTCTTTGGTCATCCCAACTCAGTAGAAAGCTGACTTGAGCTTGACCATTGTAATCATTCTCATCAATACTTACCCTAACTTACTTCTGGAACAGAAAAAGAAAACGGACATAGCTAGAAGACACTGAGAACTTTGTTTCTCTACAGTTACTATTAAAAAATATAATGAACGGTTTATAGTAGAAACCTAAGTTTTTGTTGCTTCTACATTAATTGTTTATATGTGAACATACCTACACCAACAATACACCAACACAAAACCTTTAAATTTCATAATTCTGTCTTCATTTATTTTTGGGTTAAATATCATTTTTCTCTTTTTTTTTCCCAATTCATTTATTGTCTCTTTTCCTTTTGCCATCATCTTTTTTTCCAGTCATTTCTCTTCTTTTCCAATTCATTTTTCTCTTCTTTTCCCAATTCATTTTTCTCATCTTTTTCCAGTTTATTTTTCTCTTCCTTTCCCAATCTGTTTCTATTCATTTACTGCCTCTGTTCTTTTGCCTTCTTCATCTTTTCCATTCATTTTCTTTTCTTTCGTACGTTATTTTGTTCACTTTTAACATTTGCTTCTTCTTTTTTTAAAGTGTTCTTTTAGCCAATTCATAGTCGGAAGTGAACTGCTGCTTTTAACATTGGGATAAATATTGAAAAAACAACAGACGACATGGAGTCTCCTCTGACATTTGGAAAGGCCATTAATTAACTTGTGATTTTCTTTTTCTACCCAACTCCTAGCTTTTGGCCTGGCTTAGACTGGTGATGTTGTATGTCAGGGACACTATTTGACATTCAATCTAAACGTGCTTAGTGCAAAGCATTTAATATCAATAAAATAAATAAATACTTAAATTTGTTGAAACAATTTCAAATTTTGTATCTCATTCTTGAACATTTACCGATACAATTGAAATAACTGTCTTAAAATTTATTTTTTATATTTATTTAAAGATGGTAATAACTTTGATTTGCTTATGCAAGCAACTGTGATTATTTCTTTTTGAGTAAAACCAAAGTAACCTAGTAAAGTTGATATACTGACATCTAAATTTCTGCCATAATTTTGAGGCTCAGATATTATCATTTTCAGGACTGTAGCAGGGACAAAGGTTTTGGGGAGAGACAAAAAAAAAATTAGCATTGAGTTAACAAAGGCCACCAATATGGTTAGTGGAAAGAACATTTAAAATTTCCCATAAGTCTAGATTGGCAGAAATCATTTCAAATAAGAGAGAAATTTCTGTGTTAAAAATGGAAGAACTATTCGTCTTTTTTTTTTGAATATCTACAGGGAAAATATAGATTTATTAATGATGAAAAAAAAATTTTTTTTTTTTTTACTTAGTTCTTTTTCATTTGGGACTAAAAAAAAATAAAACAATTACAAGAACATTTTAAGCTATTGTCTCATCTGTATTCCAATAATGTATGTTTTAGTCAGGCTTGTTTTAGTCAAGTCACAATCAAAAGGGAAAGATTGTGACTTGAAAGTTTCCCAAATAGGAGACTCTGATGTGATTTCCTTTCAAAAAACGAGTTTGCAGCTTCTAACACATCAATATAAAGCCTGTAAAAAAAAAGTACAATTGGTAAAAATTTGTGGGGGAGCCAAGACCCCCCCCACACACACACCTTTTATGGCCCTGTTATTTGCATTATTTAAATTCAGACTAATGTTATTATCTTTGTTACTATCATCACATTTCAGCCACTGTGCACGCTTTTGTACTGAACCCTTGATTTAATCTATCATTTTTATTCTATTCATGTATAGGGGCATCTAAGTTCTGTATTGTCCCTGCATGACAACATCTTGGTAGATTAAAGTGTTGGTTTGTGAATTTAGTGACATGGTAATTGGGAGTTCAATCCCTGGGCTGGGCAGTACAGACCAAGATTCAAAGGAAATAGTTTAAGCAGTAACTGAGATATACGATATAAGAATAAATACAAGTCATCCATATTATTTAATCCTTAAATGAGGAAGATGGATTCATGCCTTTTTCAAGGGTAATAGTTCTTAGTGAATGATATGTCCCAGAAAGGGATATATTTGTTCGAAGTAGCAAAGTGGTTGTTAACTACTGTAACTGAGTAGGACAATCTAGCAGGTAACCATAATGGACTGGTCCTCATCGTAGTGCTAGGCAATAGGCATCATCAATAGGCGACCTCATGTACCTCCACATCAGTCTGTATTTATGGCTGACACCAGCCAATCATATTACTGTGAGGGGGAACCCAAGTGTATGCATATTCATTACATCAGTGAACATAAAAACACTGAACATTTTTTAATTGGTATCTTTATCTTTGTTGTTTTTATCACAGTATTTCCACCTCTGTTCCAATCCTCAGAGATTTACGGCCACATCATGTTGAAACACCAGTTCCCATACGATCACTGAAGTTAAGCAACATCAAGCCTGGTCAGTACCTAGATGGATGACTGCTTTGGAATACCAGGTGCTGTAAGCTTTGATGTGCAGGTGGTGCAATGAATAATAGCTTGGAATTGTTAATCAGAGATCTGAGTTACAATTCCTGTTGGTTTGTTATATTTACTTATGTGCAAAAATCATTTGGATAGGTAAATCCACTCCTTTCCCCCCCAGCTATAGGTTAATTAGTAAAACTTGTATCACTAAAAAACTTATTACAATCTGAAAAAGTATTTTCTGGCTTTAAATAACCTGCAAAGGGTTGATAAGCCATAGAAAATTAATCAATGAAAACCAATCCTCTGGTGTTCTTTTTATTCAATAAAGTGTCAAGGAATTTTTAAAATACAGAGAGATACAGCTGGAATATTGAGATAAAAACAACAAAAATGAGGATAATGTTTCAAATGATTTATCCGATAATGGTAACCCAAAAATTGAAACAGAATTTATAACTTTGCCAAAGAATCAACCATTCACCATTTTTCTGCATATTAATAAATTTCTACCTGAAAAATGACAGGTCTGTCACAATATCATAACTCCCATTAATAAGAAAGTATATTTTTATGATTTCTGCTGCTAAACAATATGAAACACTTTCAATTCATTCACAAATAAGTCATTTTTAATATCCTTAGGTATAGGTTTTAAAAATAATTTTTGCCTTTTAGGCCAAAATTTCTTTGTCACCCCCCCCATAGTTCCTGTCTATTATCAATGCCACTGTATAATGTCATATTGTTGAAATATTTCATTGACCAATCCAGAACAGTTTTTGCTTTCACTGCCTTCATCACAATCTGTGAATTGTCTCAAATTATTATCCAATTCCCTACCAGGTTAAGAAGACATCGAACAAAGATATTTCTCACAAGATATCTCATCAACTGTTCCCAGGACAATAATTGATTTCACTGCTTTCATCACTCTGTATGAATTTTCTTGAATTCCTGTTCAATTCCCTATGAAATTAGAAAGACAAAGAAATGTCTTGTGAGATAGCACATTGGCCAATTCAAAAGTAGTTAAATGGACATACTTTTTAAGCCATCTTTGATTATAGAATGCTTATTCTTACATGATCAAATTAGCTAAGATTGACATGAATGTCAGTAATAATAGTCTGTCAATAATAGAATTCAGCTCACTGGGTAAAATCTTGGAATATGTGCAAAGGTAAAAAGATGCCAGCCATTAGTGAGAGCAAAGAAAGGAGGTTTCATGACAATGAGGTAAAAAAAGAAGAAAATGGTAGAGAGAAGATGATGAAGAAGAAAGAAAAGAAATATCCTAATGCTTGGTCTTGTACAAGATGGCTTACTTATTTCATTTTGAGCATCGTACAGCAATCCATATATGGTTGTATTTTAATTGCAGACAATTTGGTTATTTGTAAATTGTCATTTCTTATGACGAAACAAGTTTTCCATATTTTATTATTTATTCTTGGTCTATAAAATACCAGAACAGGAAATTGCCTCAGTCTAATTTTGTTTTAAACTTGATCTTGTACTCTCGATTGTGAAACTCTCTCCCTGCATCTTGTTTTCCAGTCAAATTTGATCTTCAGATATTTAAATACAATATCAATTGTTATCTTAAAGTTTCTTAATTTCTGTTTCTTTATTGTTCTCACACCTTAAAAATGTTTTTTTTTATATATTCTTTCGCACTCAGTAATTCCCTGTGTGTTAATGACATTTTTGCTTTGCTTGGGGTGAAATGCTTAAAAAACTTCAACAAAATCCAAAATTACCTCATATGGGTGGGGGTATAGATGTATTTCAACCTTTCAACAAATGAGAAGTATGTTATAACCCAACAGATTTATTACCTGTACTACATATATATATATATATATATATATATATATATATATATATATATATATAATAAAAATATAGCTTTAAGGTATATGATGTTTATGACTTAAAGGGCTTGATACAGCATAAGTACAAGAAGTATATTATATATACCAACGGATTTATTACCTGTACTATATATAAATATATATATGATAAAAATATAGTTTTAAGGTCACATTAGAGCTAAAGAAGTCCAACATTGATATAGCTGCACTGAGAAGTAACCATCAGTCGACTACATGAAACGAGAAAGCAAAAAAAGACATCTAACAGTGTCCCTGCTGCACTTGGATACAATACATTCTCCTGTACTGTTTGTGGTCTTTTGTGCAATTCACAAGCTGGTCTCAAAAGTCATACCTGTCATAGGCAAGCAGATAATTAGTTTGTGGTTTTTGGAACCTCATACGTCGACCTCAACTGGAGAATCCATCATATATATATATATATATATATATATATATGCTTGAGTGTGTCCTTGTGTAATGTTCTTGTCAGTCAAATTCAATAAAACTTACTGAATTCTTCTTACCTAAATATAACTTATATATATATATATATATATATATATATATATATATATAAATCCTATGTATTTTTATAAACAAAGGGTGCATTTTATTTTATAAGATTTCTCAATATCAAGGTCAGTAGACAAAATACCAAATAAAATATTAAAACATACCATGTACTCAAATATGGGTATCCATTAAAAATTACATTGAAATAATAAATATACATACATATAACGAAACACAAACACTTAAAAAAAACATAGGTGATATTTACTTCATAGAAGTCAATAAAAACGACTTCAAATCTTCAGACCTGTAAACCAAATGTAAATGGAAAAATTCCCTCCAGGTTTAAAAATTAAGAATAGGGATTTCATGTCCAGAGAGTTGGGGAAAGAAAGATGTAAATTTAATTTTTAAACTTGGCATGAACTTTTCATTTACATTTTGTTTACAAGTCTGAAGATTTGAAGCCGTTTTTATCGACTTGAATGAAATAAATATCACCTATTTTTTAAGTGTTTTCTTATATAATAATTTTTGGTCTGTCTTTGACATAGAGCTCTCAATGGATCTATATCCTCTTGGAAATTCCCAACAGATTGCCAATAATTTTATTATTAACATATATATATATATATATATATATATGAGATAACAATATATATTTTTATATATCAAAAACACTATTGAGGAAATTGTAAGACAAATAAACTTTTCCATTTTGTCTTACACACACACACACACACATATATATATATAGAATTAATATAATTAAAGGTTTGTCACTTACCTGATTGATGTTACCTTCAGCATCCTAACTCAAGAATTTCATAGATGAACCTCTAGGAATCACTCAATTCACTCATCAGGAAGTATCATCAATTATATATATGTATATATATACATACATATATATATATATATATATATATATATATATATATATATATATATATATATATATATTTTTCAACTGTTATTATAGTGTATACTAGTAAGAGATATAGGCACCCCATTTTTTATTTGCAGAAATCTTAATAAAGAAAATACCAGAGAACACATTTTCTTTATTAAGATTTCTTAATGGACAAACAGGTCAATAAATGAGAGAGCAATACATAATGTTTAAAGTTAAAATAAAAGTCATGCTTCTATTTCTAATACATGTATCCATTATAATAACATCTGAAGTAATAAAATCTCCCATTAAAAATAAATTGATTAGTTGTTTTAATATATATATATATATATATATATATATATATATATATATATATTCAACCTTTCAGTTTGATGCTTCGGCTTCCTAGGTTTTCAGATCAAAGTTGAATCATTTCAAGTTATCTTTCAATTTGTCTTTGTAGCGTAAGAGTGGATGTCCAACTGTATTCTTGGAGTTTGGTAGTTGTCCATACAGCACCTTTGTTTGAAAGCCTATGCTCATCCATTCTCATAACATGACCAACCCACCTAAGTTGTATCCTTGCTAGAATGATTTCAATGCCTGTGATGTTGTTAAATTTCTTCAGTATTGCACTATTCTTGATCCTGTCATCCCATTTTATATCACATATGGCACAAAGACAGTACATGTGAAAGGCGCAAGTTGATTTATGTGCTTGTGGTACAAGGTCGAAGTTTCAGCACCATAGGGAAGTGTTGAGAGAATGACTGATCTGTAGATGTCAGTCTTTACTCTGAGAAGCACATCTTTGGTATTCCATAACCCATGTTTAAGTTTACCAAATGTTGTGCTGGCTTTGACTGTTCTAGATTGTCCATTTTTCCATCTAAAGAGACTGTTGATCCAAGATATGTAAATGCCTCAACAGTTTTTAATGCCGTACCATCAATGAATATGGAAGGATTTATGAGAGAAGGATTGCCTGGTATTGGCTGGTACATTAGCTCAGTCCTCTTTGTATTGATGGTCAGACCAAATACTTTCACTGTTTCAGAGAATTTATCATGGATAATTTAAATGTCTTCTAGACTGTGTGCTAATAAAGTGGCATCATCTGCAAAGAGAAGGTCACGTACCAGCTGCAGACTAAGTATCAATTGTGCTTTAAAACATTGCTGATTATATAAACCACCACTTATTCTGAATTCAACATTGACTCCTTCACTTAAGTCAGAGAATGCTTTTTCAAGCATAGCAGAAAAGAAAAGTGCAAAGAGAAGAGGAGCAAGAACACAACCTTACTTTATAGTATTGGAGACGAAAAAGGCGTCCAATTGCTCACTTCCCAACCTTACAAAAGCTTTCATTCCTTTGTGAAAGGCCATAATAATATGGAGCATTTTTCTGGAACACCTGATTTTGACAAAACTCTCTTTCACTATATATATATATATATATATATATATATATATATATAGTGAAAGAGAGAAATATTAAGACAGAGGGGCAGACATTTATCTGACCATGATGAGCAGTGTACTCATGAAAATTTGATGTCTAGTTGAACAAGAACTATAAGTCAAACTTTTATTAATTTCTTGCCTATTGTCAAGATATTTCTCTATTGAGCACTTTCTTGCCAAAAATTCTGCTCACCTTGAAATAAATTAAATTCTAGTTTGAACTGGATGATAGATGAACCTATCTGCTTCTACTGAGCAAAAAATATTAGATAAACAGAAATAAAATAGGTGAAGGCATTAGAAGTATAGAGTTGAAGTAGACTTTAGAAGAAAGTGGAAACTCAGTTCTAAACAGGAAACAAGACATAAACCTCTAGTCCGGTTCGAAAGATTGGGAAGGAGTGTGAACTGGACAATAGGCAAACCTATCTATTCCTATTGAGAAAAAAAATAGATAAATGGTAAATAAAATAAAAGAGTTTAGGTGGAAAATTTAGGAATATAGACTTAGATAGATATGAAAAGATTAGATTTTTATAAATAGATGCACCTTGGTGGAAAGAGATATAATTTATACTGTGTAAGTATTGCACATTTTCAAAATACACAAAATTTAATGAATATTAATTATTGCATTTATGTTCTTTGCTTTGAAAATCAGAATCCAAAATCAACCTTTGTTTGAACACATAACAAGCATTAATTACAAAACATCCATATGGGCAAACGTTAGAAATATGTTGCACAATTTCTGTATAAAGACAGAATAGGAAAGACATTTGTTTGACAAAACCAGCATCCATACCACTAGCTTGTGGATGTGTGTATATATATATATATATACACAGTCAACAATGAAATTATTCATACACCCATTAATTTTGAATATTTTTTATCCATTTCTCAGAATCTAATGCACATATGATGCCAGGTTTTTTATATGTTAATAAGCAAAAAGAAGAAAAAAAATAAAACTCGATTTTCAGGAGAATACATTAAATACAACAAATTTGACAGGTGAATTATGCAAAAATGGAAAAGACAAAATTATTCATACAGTAGAAAATATCACTTTAAATTGATTGATTCATGTTAGTATAAGTAATTTATAAAGAAATTTAACCATTTTGGCATGACAGAGAATTTGCCTGGGCATGGAAGAAAACCAAATTGTCAGTGAGAACTGCACAAAAACTAGGTTGTGAGGTTAATATAAACCCAAAAGTTGTTTTGAAAGACCTCACCAAAGGTTTGGATACAATGGGTATCAGCATAAGTACTCACACAATACAACATTGTTTAAATAAAAAATGAGTTGTATGGAAACTGACCATGACAAACCCTCTCTTCACAAACTGTGTCACATTGTTGCTCATTTTAATTTTGACAAAGAAAATTGCTTTTGGGAACTAGCACTATAGAGTGATGAAATGAAAATTGAGTTTTTTGAACATAATGATGTACAGAAGATTTGGCGCAAGAAAGGTGAGGCTTTCTTCCCAAAGAACACAGTGGCAACGTGAAAACATGGTGGCTGCTTGATGATGTTTTGGGGTTGTTTTAGCTCAAAGGGAACTTGACAGTTAATTGCAATAAGAGAAATAGTGAAATCTGCAGACTATATCCAAATTCTGGATGAAAATCTACAACTATCAGTGCAAAATCTTCTAAGTTGTTGATTTACTTTCCAGCAAGATAATGATATCAAACATATGTCTAAACCAGTGACTGTATGACTTCAGAAAATTACAGTTCTACCATGGCCTTCGATGAGTCCTGACTTGAATCCTATTGAAAATCTATTGTAGGAAATGAAAGTTTGAATAAATTGTCTGTCACCAAAATACCTTCAGGAATTAGAATGTGGGCACATGAAGGCCATCATTCGCTGTGAAATGGATACCCCCACCCTACCTCGGTTTGACCTCTTTCTGAAGGTGACTGATATGTGGATAAAAATTAACTCATAGGACCCTTACCAAAATGGTCGCCCCAGCCATTTCCATAGTAATTAATTTTGTGAATGAACATGCTTATAAAGATGCGTAAATTTCAAGATTGGTTATTCCTAAATTTTCTCTTGAGGATGAAACAGGGGTTGATACTTTAATTCAATTTAATTTTAATAATTATATTGAGGTTTTTGGCTCTTGTTTTTGAAACATGAGAACTCTTATGTAGTGAAGGAATCATATATTTTTTAAAATAATCATAATATATATATATATGCACACACACGTGTGTGTATATGAGTGTGCATTATAGTATATACATACATGTTGTATCTCATAGTGTTTTTCTCTTGTTTGCCCATTTACATTTCTTTTTGTCAACAACCGAGTCATAACAATCAATTCAAAGACATTCTCTAGCTTCTTCTGAGCAACGATTACATCTAAAAATGCAGCCATTCTCTTCCTGCCCATTTTTCTTCTCCCTGTTCTATTACCCTTTTGCTCTAGCTGCCATTTCCTTCCAAAACCCCAAAGGAATCAATTAATTCTTATGAGGATTTTCATGATCAAAGTCATATACGGCTAGGGTTCCGCATAGTTTACATATCTCTCAAAGACCGATAATGTGGTCTGCAGTGATTTTACTCTTCCAAACTACAGATTGGTATCAAAAATATGTTTTATGTTTTTATTTCTTTTTTTTTTCTTATTAGAATTTAGTTACTTTTTCTCATTCTGCATAAGCTAACTTTTACTTCAAATGAGTGGGACTTGCAGAAAAATCCAGTGTAATTAATGTCTGACATGTTTGATATAACCAAGAAGATTTATTTGTTTTTATTCTGTTTTGGTTTAATTTTTTGTCATAAAACACAAAAAAAATTGAAGGTTTCATTTCCTTCTTCATCTCCTTTTGCCTTTTATCTTTTTTTTTTTCTATATTTTTGTTCATTAATTCTTTCAGTCTCAGAGTTTAACATTTTTTATTTTTCATAAATTCTTTAACTTTCTGATTCCTTTATTCTTTTTCAGGCCATTTCAGTTTTTTTTTAAGTTTCTGTTCTTCTTTATTTATTTATTCATGTTTTTATTTTATTTGTTCTTCTTCATCTCATTCACCTTTTTTGTCATTCCTCTTTTTCATTTCTCATTCTTTCTTTTTTTTATTCTTTATCATTTTTTTCTTATTCTTTTCTTTTTACTTTCTCATTCCTTTCTGTAATTTTTCTTATTCTTCTTTTTCTCATGCTTCCTTTTTTGTCATTTTTCTTATTCATATCTTTTCATTCTTTCTTTTCTTTTTTTCTTATTCTCCATCATTTGTCTCTTTAATTTTTCTCATTCTCCTTTTTTCATTTTTTCTTTTCTCATTCTTCTTTTCAACTTTTCTCATTTTTTCTTTTCTCTTTTTCTTGTTTATCATTTTTTCTTTTTATTTACTCATTTCTCTTTATAATTTTTTTCTCATTCTTCTCTTTCATCTCTTCACATTCTTTCTTCTCTTTTTCTTCTATTTTATCCTTTTTTCTTTTTATTTTCTCATTCCTCTTGTAATCTTTCTGATTCTTCTTTTCCATCTTTTCTCATTCTCCTCATAATTTTTCTTTTTCCTCATCTCATTTTTCTTTTCTCATTCTTTCTTTCTTTTTTTCATTTTACTCTTTACTTATTTTTTGCATTCATCATTTTCTTTCTTTCTTTTTTTCATTATATTAAACCTTACTTTCTCATTCCTTTTATAGCTTTTGTCATTTTTCATTTCTTTCTTCTTCATCACTTCTCATTTTTCCTTTCCCTATCTTGTTTTTCCTTCTTTTTTTTACTTATTCTTCTTTTTTATATCATATGATTTGTCATTTTCTTTTTCTTTCTGATCTCTCTATTTACTTTGTTAAACATTGACAGCTACAAGAACACCACATTGTGGCACCTAGTGAGGACTAAACTCACTAGCGTTGTAACTAGCTGACTAATTATGACTACATGACTGAGGTTTTTCTTTATTATTTATTACTTGTTATAGTTTTTGATGTTGTTCTTTTTTATTCTCACTTGTTTTTTTTTTTAACTTTCCCTTCAAATTAATAATAGTGTCTAGCCCCACCCCTGTCATCATTCTAATCATCACTCTTCTCTTTATGTATTCTTTAATTTCTTCCGTTTCTCGTTTATATGTTATTTCTCGCTTTCAATTTCCTTCTCTCTCCTCTCTTTTTAAATTTCTTTCTTACCCAGTCTCTTCTTCTCCCTCTTATATTAGTTTTCAGTACCCACTTGCTTCCTTTATTTTTTTACCATTTTCCTTCCTTTTTCTCTCTTCTTGAAATCCCATCAAAGACTAGAAGAACTGCATTCTCAACGCCATAAGCAATGACTTCCTCAATTTTTTCGAAATTGTTCTCCATCTGGAATTTTTTAATGATTATTTTATTTCTTTTAGATCCTCTCAATTTCCACTTAAACTTGTCTAACCTATGAGTGTTTACCTTCAGAGGTTCTTGACCTTGTACCATTCTGCCACACTGCCGTTCTATGTGAAAGTCTAAAGCTGGTTTGAAGTTTGTTTCTTACCAATATTTTATCTTCTCAAAATCATTCACTTGCTATTAACAAATTATATCTATTAGTTTGTATTAATTAGAGCAACTAATTAATTAGGAAAATTACTTTTTTTTTTCGAATACAAATTATCATTTCTTCTTATTTTTTATCTGTTGTTTCTAATTATATATTTATGGAAGTTACTAGGTTGGTTGCATATTTGTCTGTATTTTAGGTGAAGGTGTCTGTTCACTATGTAAACTTGAGTTTCAATTACAGACCTTTACACTTTTATGGTGACTCTAGTGAAACAAAGTTTTCAGTGTCCCTTGGGTATGCTCATTCTCTTTCTGGTCTAGAAGTTCGAGTGGATAAGTATAAATATCGTATCCATGGTCAGACTCAATTCAGATTTACGCAGAGTTGGAATGACCAAAAGAAAATCTCTACTTACTTTATCACTGGGAAATTTAAACATGGTTATGTAATGTCTGTTTTCTTTTTCTTGGTCCAGAAGTTAGGGTAAGTCAGTATAATCATTGTTACTATGGTCATGCTCAAGTCAGCCTTGTGCTGGGTTGGAACAACTGAAGAGAAAGCTTAACTTACTTCCTAGTTTGAAGTTTTGGAAGAAACATGCAAACACCATGTTTTGGAAAATGGGAAAAGAGTTCAGTTGTTAGTGGACCGAGGAAACTAATATTCCCCAGGGGGAACATACTTACAACATGGTTCAAATCAAAAAGGAGAAAGAGTATATATACCTTTTTATAGGCTTAAACAAAACCACCTAACAACATTTGACAAAAACCAAGTTGACTAATCATATTTCCGGTTCCTTTACTCTTAGCATTATGGGAAAATTTATTTGTTTTTCTTTTTGTTTATTATTTATTATTGTGATTTTATTTTATTTCATTTTCCCACATATTTCACACACACACACACACACACACATATATGTATTTCTAAGTTAATGGATTCCTTTATATATATATATATATATATATTCTTTCTTTATGTGCCATGTCCTTTCAGGACATAGGCAATCATGACTCTTCACAATTTCCTGTGCTTTGTAGCTCTTAATAAATTGTCTTTTTGTTATCTCCTCTAAACGTTTCTTTAAGACTTACAATACTAAACTTATAGACTATATACCCAAGACATATGATTTAAAAGAAAAAAATTTAAATTTAATTCAAATTTAAAATAAGTTTAGTTCTCTATACTTATAATATTGTAAAATGCCATTCATGATATGCAAATGGTTAAAATTAATTATGAAATAAAAAAAAACTCTTGGCTTTTTAATATGTTGACCGAGTTATTTGATATTTATTTTGCTACATTTATAAGTGAGTCTTGTCTGTTATCAGTCAAATGTTGGAATGCTTCTTTTTTTTTTTAAGTTCTCCATGTCAAGTCATTTTTATTTGGCTATGATATCGGAATGCAGAATGCTTGTCTGAAATAACTCTATGACAAGCAGCCAAGAAACATTTGATCCTCATTAAGAAAAGGAAATTTTATTTTAAAATGAAAAGTAAGATTTCTGCTGTAAGGGCCTGAGAAAATAACATTAGCTTTGGAATAATTACTTCACACACGCAGAGAGAAATATGGCACCTCACCAAAGAATAAAGATGAGAAAATAAGGTTTGCAGATGATCACTACAGTAATGAGCCCATGCCTGGGTGCTCTATATTAAATTCCTTGTGACATATTAAGTGAAGCTAAATATATTGACAAAGTTTCTATCATCAGTGGCAAAAAAGTTTGTTGGGAACACCAAAGGAAACAATTTATGAGCAATTCAGAATAATTCGCATTAGCAATATTATAAACTAGATTTATAAAATGACTTGACATGGAGAACTTAAAAATAATGGGATTTTTTTTATTTTTGTGCTGTTGTTGCTGGTGCAACTTTTATTTATTTGCACCAGCAACAACAGCACAAACAATTCACCAGTCACAAGGCAAAACTAAGGAAAAAAACTGCTTGTTTCATTACATTGAGCTTGTGCCAAAAATGTGGAATTAGTAAATACTAACCCCTTCAAAAAATCATTTATATCATGTGCAGTATAGAAGATAAGAAAACTGAACATAAAATAGGCTGCACTAGAGGTAGTTTTACCCAACGCTGCATTTAACTACAAAACTATAACTAAAAACTCAAGTTATGTTCTTAAATAGCCGTATCAGTTCCAAACTTTAATATGGATGTCATACTTAGCTCCAAACTCATTCAGAAATATTTAGACACTTAACTGGAAACTACCACTTTCTCAGATCAATGTTTAAAAATGGCTTCAAGCGAATGAAGCATGTAGGTTTTACTGAAGACCATCCTTCTTTGAACCTTGTGGACTGGTATGACAGAATTACAAAGAAACTTTACCAATTGGAAATTAAACAGAGAATAGGTTACACTAGGGATAGTTTCACTCAACACAGCATTTTACTACAAAACTAAAACTAAAAACTCAAATTATGTTCTTAAATAGCATGTAGATCTTACTGACGATCATCTGTCTTTGAATCTTGTGGAATAGTGCAGCAGAATCACAAACAAAGACATTCTACCAAATAACAGAATCCCCATCACTTGAGGACTTTAAAAAGCAATGGCAACTAAAAGAGAAAATAATGACATAATCAAGACGTCAGTGTTTCACACTACTTCAAACAAAAGGTTCAGAAGGAAACCCCTATCAGTTCTGGAAAGAACAATAACACATAGTGGACTAGATAAACCTATTTTCTGAAAAATTGTTTTAACAGAAAGATTTAATAAATTTCTGACTGAAAATAGCACTGGCTGCTGGACCAATGACTGACAAATGTTTCTTATATGGAAACTGCTAATATTACCATTATCAAGTTAAGCTTTTTAAGTAATGGCAACTCACTGTAAGGTAGTATTTAGTAAATTCATCTTGTTGACCATTGTTTGTGACCTTACAATATTATACTAGTAATATCTGATAAGATTACAAAACTAATTTTTTCGAAGGTAAAATAAACTTTGTGACACTGAAATTAATCTCTATCTATAAAAGGCAGGATGTGTGTGTGTGTGTGTGTGTGTGTGTGTGTGTGTGTGTGTAGCAAATGCATGGCCGCAATTTTCAACAGATTTGCACCAAAATTTACATGCACATACTCCAAGTTAGTGGGAAGGCCAAGACTGACTTTGCATTTCCCAACTCCCATCGATAGTGGAAATAATCGATTTTTTCATGCCTCTACGGCGGTTTTCATGTATTTTGCGGCCATTTTTTACTGGCCAGGGTGAGAGCCAATAGCTAACTGACACGAATGTTAACTAGCATGCTAAAAAAAAGCCAATAGCTGCATTCGTCACAAGTGGGAAAAATTTAAATCTGCATGGCACTTTATTCCAATTGGCTCATTCGCTTGCTTAAACCCAACGTTGATTCTGATTCTGCATAACTGAGTTGGGTGTGAAAAAGTATTTGTTGTTAACATTCTTTTTTCATTTGGTTTTTCCAGTTATGAGTCCTTTTTTAAAGCTGATCGTTTTGATTTTGTTTAGTTCTTTTTCGTAACAGATTTAATGTTTAGTATAAAGCTTAGAAAAAATTCGCAGTGTGGGATAGGCAAGAAGTAAGGCATGTAGCAACATCAGCATGGCAAAGGGCACTCCTTTAAAGGCAAGGAAGGGCAAAAATATTTTAAGTCAAGTGATAGCGATTGCTGTATGAGTCATACGATTTTTGAATCAAGCCCGGGCAATGCCAGGTCATGCTGCTAGAATCAAATAAATTGAGGGTATGTGGTTTTGGGTCTTTCTTCAAAGGTTTAATCTTTTTGCAAAGATATGAAGGATTCTGTCTCTCCCATCATACATTGGGTTCTTATTTAACTTTCTGTTTTCTGTTGTCTTGTGTGTGTATATATCCTAAGTTCAGCGAGGGTCATTTCCCATTTTTGTTTGTACATCCACTGACATCCTTTGAGGCCTGATTCTGAATGTTGTACAGTTACCTTCTAGATCAATCATAGAGGCTCCTAACTCTTTTGGCTTTTAGAGGTGACACTGGATACAAAACTTATCTTTGTATCTCTTAAAGTGAGACTCCAGTGCATATTGGGATCACCACAAATAAACTCTTCTTAGGTTTCTAATATATATTGAATTTTATTTAGATTTTTAGTACTTCATGGTATGAATTACATACTACAAATTTTTACCAGACTTACTAAGTTTGGTACATACACACACACACATATATATATATTCTTAATATCTCAAGCCATTCAATGCATCCATTACAGTTGTATACACACCAACAATACAAAACATGGTAAAAAAATGGTTTGAAGAATTTGACACTCACAGTAAATGTTGAAGGTAAGAGAGGCAGAGTAACCTATCTACAAACTGGCAGAACAGGGATGAGGAGCATAGTAAGGAGGCTAAAACTTCTTCAAGATATGGATAGGAAGAATTGGAGTGCCATGACCACCCATATCATGGAGGGACAGGTACATAAAAGAAGAAGAAGAATAACCTCCATTTTTTAAAAAGATCAAAAAAAAAAAAAAAAAAATGTGCTCCATGTTAAAAAGAGAGTAATCTAAGATATATATATATATATATATATATATATATATATATATATATATATATATATATAAAATATATATATATATATATATATATATATATATATATATACATATATATATATATATATATATATATATATATACATATATATATATATATATATATATATATATACATATATATATATATATATATATATACATATATATATATATATATATATATATATATATATAATATATATATATATATATATATATATATATATATATATATATATATATATATATATATATATATATATATATATATATATATATATATATATATATATATAAATATATATATATATATATATATATATATATATATATATATATATATATATATATATATATATATATATATATATATATATATATATATATATATATATATATATATATATATATATATATATATATACATATATATATATATATATATATATATATATATATATATACAAATATATATATATATATATTACATATATATATATATATAATCAGTACAAAAATTTCAATGATATATATAGGTCAAATATTGCACAACATTGTTTAAATTTTTGTGTGAATTGATTGGAAAAATTTCAAATATTATCAGTCTTGCCAACATTGTGTGAAATTTATAATATATTGGATAATTAAATAATTTATTATATATATATATATATATATATATATATTTATATAATATATATATATATATATATATATATATATATATATATATATATATATATATATATATATATATATATATATATATATATATATATATATATATATATATATATATATATATATATATATATATATATATATATATATATATATATATATATATATATATATATATATATATATATATATATATATATATATATATATATATATATATATATATATATATATATATATATATATATATATATATATATATATATACATTTATATATATATATATATATATATATATATATATATATATATATATATATATATATATATATATATATATATATATATACACTGATATATATATGATATATATATCTATATACACTAATATATATATATATATATATACATATATATACACTAACACACTGAACTGTTAGATAATGTCAGTCCTCTATATAACAGTGTATGCTGGACAATCACTTCACAGATGAAAAAAGACTTGAAGCAACAGAAATGTGATTCTACAGAAGGATGCTAAGAATACATGAACTGAACATGTTAGCAATGACAAAGTTTTAGGGAAAACAAAAAGGAAAATTATGCTTATGTAAAGAGAGTTTAAACTTCTAGGTCACATAATAGGAAGGGGGGCTGGAAAATTTGACTCTCACAAGACAAGAGGGACAGAAAAAACAGTGTATTATCTGCCTAACAAACTTGTTATGATAGCAGAAGGACAAAATTTATTAAGAGCGACAAAAGACAGGAAGTTGTAGAGAGCCATGATTGACAACATCATGAAGAAACATGGCACAAAGAAAAAAAAGAATAAAACACATTAAGAAAAATTTAAGGTGTATATCTCTTATGTAAGGTGAGATTAGCCTTTTCCATAAAGGAAAAATTAGGTTATCATTGACTGTACAGTAAGTATTACTATCAGTTGAGATTTATAAAAAATCTTTTACTTAAACTGTTTTTCTAGAAATTAAAATTCTCAGATCCACTAACTGTTGTCAGACTTTCTAGTAGTGATGGAAACTTCTGTAATGGTGAAATTAGCTGAACCCATTCAGGAAACATTTGGCATTAATTGAACTAACAGCATTAGTATCAGTTGAAATTAAAAGAAAAATCTTTTCTTTTAATTTCAACTGATACTAATGCTTCCTTCCTAAACATTTTGTTTTAAGTAGTATGGAAAGTCAACATCTTAGTAATCAGTCAGAATTACTGTTTATATTTCTAATAATGATATGAGCTTCTGTAATGGTAATGATGAGATTAGATGTTTCCATACAAGAAACATTCAGCATCCATTGATCAAACACTTAGGATTACTATCATATATGTACATATATGTATATATATATATATATATATATATATATATATATATATATATATATATATATATATATATATATATATATATATATATATATATTATTTTAAAGAAAAACAGACCACTTTAAAGGTACCATTATGATAATTTATTTCACCAGAGCCCTTTTTAAAGGACGCGGATCATCAGATAGCACTTCCAAAAAATGAAATGAAACAAAAAAATGAAATTAAAATTGATGGGTAGTGTAAATTTTTGTAATTTAACAGAGAGTGTAAAAGGGGTAGTTAAAGAGACATGGTAGAGTTTAGGGAGGGATTAATTTAATATGTATATGTATATATATGTGTATATATATATATATTTATATATATATATATATATAGAGAGAGAGAGAGAGAGAGACAGAAAGAAACAATGAGAGGTAACAAGTGAAATTGTTAGACAAGTCTGTACAAAAATTTTCTGTATTGAGAAAATAATAAAATTTGGGAAAACATGTAATGTTTTCATATATTCATATATAGTATTCATAATAATTTATATTTACAGAGAATTATTCAAATTAAAATTGTTTTACGTACAAGTAGGTTTTCAGAAAAAAGGTTAAAGTAAAATACATGTAAGCAAAATAATTTTAATGAATCTCTGTAAATAAACATGTATTATAAGTATTACATATAAATATATAAAAACATTAGGTGTTTTTCTAAATATTATTCTCTCTCTCTCTCTCTCTCTCTATATATATATATATATATATATATATATATATATTAGATGGTCATCAGGAAAAGGGTGTGTCAAACAAGGCTCTTTAATATTTTAATTATTTTTATTTTAATCATAATTTAATCATATATATTTCAATCTGGGGTCATCAAAGGACTAGTGTGTCAAACAAGAATTTTTAATATTTTAGCACGATATATAATTATAATATAATCGTTTCTTGAGAAGAGAACTTATCTGAGATAATCATATATATTTCATTCTGGGATTATCAAAGGGGTTTACATACTAATTTTGCACGAGTAGCCCAACTATCAAGGTATATGACATATGGTGATTTTCAGAGTTTTTTTTTCCAAGAAAATATGTGCCTTATATGGCAGGAAATACAACAGAGATGCAATTTGGCACAAATGATAGCAAAGCATATCTATTTCTTGGAAGGCATAAAAGTAGGCACCCAAGTACTTTTTGTATGAGGGGGAGAGAGAAAGAAAGCAAGAAAGGACATGCTTATGAAAACAGACTAATGAAATGCTGACAAACAAAACTTTGTCTTTTTGCTTTAAAATCTCCAAAAGATTTTTTCTGAACAAATCAATTCTTGCATTTTACCAATCAGATAAATACTCAAATGAAGTGATGAATGCCTGCAGACACTTCCCTCTGTCTCCTCTTGTATTCTGTTTTGTTTTGTTTTCCTGAAGATATTAATTAAGTCAGAAAAAAATTGTCAAAGTTTTTCGAAATGTTGGTTATATATAGGCATAGACATGCAGATTTAGCACTATATATATATATATATATATATATATATATATATATATATATATATATATATATATATATATATAATGAAATGGACAAAGTCTGACAATTAATTTAAGACTTTTTTATGTTTATACATTCTTTTATAGATACAAATATTTAAGTAAATGCTTCCTTTTTATAATAAACAGTATTTATAACATTTACTGTCCTGAATGTCCAAGAAATTTTCATATATAGTAGAAAAAGAATGTCCATATATGCTTATAATAGAATGTAGATATAGTAGGCTGATGAAATCATTCAATAAAGACATAATAATAATAATAATATAATATTCATAGTGTAATAAAAATAATATTTATTATATATCATAAGGCCATTAGACAAAGTAGAAGGATAATGAAAAAATGTTAAAAATCTATTCTATTTTGTCTAATGGCCTAATAATATAGAATAAATGTTATTACTGACCTAATAATATGCAATAAATATTATTATGATGTTGGCAGAAAAGGAAATTTATTCATTCTCTTTCTTTACGTGGAGGCCTGTGAGTTTATATTTTCTTTTTTATACTCACTGGAACTCTTTATTTTGGTTTTTGCCATTTTCCCCATCTTTTATTTTTTTTCTCCTCTTTTTAATATTAAATTGTATTTTAATAATAGTTCATCATTTCTTCCCAGTTTGTCTATCATTCTGCAATTCTTTTCAACATTTTACTAACCACCAAAAATTCTTTCGATGAGGTGTTGGCCAAAAACAGGTTATCTATTTGGAAAAAAATATATACAGTTTTGACTATTTAAAAGACATGTATAGATGTGTAAATTATGAATAAAGACAAGAGTAAAAACTATTCTTAGCCAATGTGTTTCATCCTCTGAGGGAATTTATCAAGGATAAAATGTTGGATTTATTTTGTTTTATATACAAAAGCAAATATGAACATTCTCATATTTAAAAACCTTGATAAACCAATAACATCTTTGCTTTTGTATGCAAACATGTACAACAAAATAAATCCTACATTTGCTTTCATAAAGTCTCTCAGAGGATGAAACACATTGGCCAAGATTAGTTTTCCTCTTGTATTTTTATTCATATATATATATATATATATATATATATAGACAGAGAGAGATAAATATAAAAGTGGACACTGAGATTAACACCAGGTGTCAACAGTCTGTTTCCTACTTGAATGTAATATTCAGGCCATATATATATATATATATATATATATATATGTGATAGAAATTATTAGGAGGATTTGAAATAATCATAATTAGGTAATTCATCAAGTCTAAAAGAAACCTCAACAGAATGCAGAAAGCACTGGATGGCTGTTTTGTCCTGTATTTGGGACTCATCAGCAGTGTGCATTCACTATCGAGAATTGAAACCCAGACAGTTACGATATGACGCAAGCATCATATCAACTCTACCAATGGACCTCGGTGACAAAGACAACAAATTAGACTTGATATATAATCAAATGGATAAATATACAGTGCCCTAAGAAAAGCCAGGAGAAATAAACTACATCTAATTTCAAAATTTAATTACACAATCCCAACTCAACATAAATAAACAGTATTTGGAACTAGTATAGAGTAGGTCCTCCATTTGCTAGTTTCAGTGCTTGTATTTAATTTTTCATGGATTTTATCAAGTTATCAACAATTGTCTGATCCATATTTTGCCACTCCTTTAACAATGTTTCTTTAAGGGTTGCCACCGACGTGATTTTGGTTGCATGATCTTAAAGTTTTCAGTGAGGGTGCTCCGAAACATGCTCTAATGAATTCATTTCAGGATTTTGGGCTACCATGGCACTGACTTGATTCCTTACGATTCCTTCCAGGCCTTTGCTACTTTGCTCATATGATAAGGTGCTCTATCTTCTTGAAAAAGGTAAACATTCTTGTCAGTCTGATTGGTTTCAAATAGTGGGAGTAGTCATTGTTGCAGACCCGGCAGCGTGCAGTGCTGGTTTATTACTAAGTGGCCTTGTGCCAGACACCACACTAAACTACCGAGTCTACAAGCAAAGTAAAAAAAAATAAATATGTGCGTGAATGAACAATGAGAGGAAAGGGGTCAATCAACAAGTGCATAAAATAAAATATATTAAGATAGCCGGAATAAAAATGCCAAAGACATCTGTTTATAAAACATGAGTAAACTTTAATCAAACAGTAACACGTAACTCATCCCAAGGTCAGGATCAATGAAAAAATGTTCCGCGCCAAAATAGAAATACAAGATGGCCAAAGGCGGAAAAGAAAGTTTTATACAGTTCCGGAAAAAGAATGTGCGCACAGATAGAAAGGAGTACTCACTGTGGATATTTTAAGTTGTAAGTGATTATGCATATTTTAATGTACAGGTTCAAAGTTATAAAGAATGTTCGGTAAATATTGAATTGACCGCTGGTAAATGTTCTGGACTGCTGTGGGCATCTAGCCGAGGGAGAGAGCGAAGCATGGTCTTGTAGAATGGTTTACGGCCCCAAAGAGAAAAAACGAAAATGTTTTGTTCAAAGGTAATATTGAATTGGCCGCTGGTAAATGTTCTGGACTGCTGTGGGCATCTAGCCGGGAGAAACGAAGCATGGTCTTGTAGAATGGTTTACGGCAAGCACAAAGAGAAAGACGAAAAATGTTTTTGTTCAAAGGTAATATTGAATTGGCCGCTGGTAAATGTTCTGGACTGCTGTGGGCATCTAGCCGAGGGAGAGACGAAGCATGGTCTTGTAGAACGGTTCTGGGCGAGCCCAAAGAGAAAGACGAAAATGTTTTGTTCAGAGGTAATACTATCCCTGCCTGTATTATTTGGTTCGAAGCCAGGGGTAAGTTTAAGTCACCTGTTGAACACGAAGTTTCTGCCGACGACAGTGTCGTGTGTCTCTAAAAACGTCTTCTGGTAGAAAACGGAGAAAAAGGTCCTGACCTGTGATTAGCAATTTGTTCGTTCAGTAGGATATCCCTGCCTATACTTATTAGGCCCCTGACGAGGGATAAAAAATCGCCATTAGTTGAATACGAACTTTTTGCTCACGACAGTGTCGTGTGTCTCTAAAACGTCTTCTGGTAGAAAACGGAGAAAAGGGTCCGACCTGTTGGCAGCTTCAAAAGGGAAAAAAAGTCTTGGTAGAGGGTGCAGTCGACATTGTAAAAAAAATAAGATATTCCGGCCCGCATATGGATTAAGGGCACGGAATAAATGAGTTGCCCATCCAGTCCGGTCGACAGCTAAGAGGCAACTGGATTGCAAACGTTAGCAGTTTTGAAACGCCTGAAAAGCGGGAAAAATTCAAAAAGTCTAATTTGCATAAGTAGAAGTAGCAGCTCGTCTTGACTGCTGACCAAAAACAGTTACTACTGTATTAGACTAAAAGAGACAGAAAGGGGTGCCAAACGCCATTAACACGCACGAGTGTAAAACAAAAGGAGGAAAACTCCAAAAAAATTATAAATGGAATTAATGTTAATTCCATATCATTTCTCTAATATTTGACAGTATTTTGGACCATTCAACCGCTCGTCAACAAGAATCAGCTCAGATTTCCCTCCAAACCAGACAGCACACCACACTATTACTCCAATCCCTCCATGTTTCACTGTCTCCTGCAGACATTCAGTGTTCCAAGTCTCATTCTGATTTCTCTAAACATAAACCTGTTTTGAATTCGAATACTGGCAGAATTTACTTTCATCAAAATTCATAATCTTTGCTCTTGAATTCTCTTGCCCAGTCCATACGAAGGTTCCTGTTAACCTCTGAAATCAAGAACTTCTTTTTTGAAACTCTTCTTTGATAGCCTAGCTCTTTCAGAGTCTTTCTCACTACATATGGCGACATTTCCATGCTGTTGGTGACATCTTTGATGCTCTCACAATGGTTTCTGATGACTTCCCTCTTCAGCACCCTTTTTGTTCACTCAGGCACGATGCTTAGTCTTCCTGAACGTTGTTTCACACAACAATGGTCTTCTTCATTAAATTTCTTGAAAATATTATTAACTGTTTGATGATTTACCTGGAAAAACTTAGCAATTTCTCTATTTGACTTGCCACACTGATGCCATCCTATTATTTGCCCTATTTGAAATTCACCAATTGCCTTATTTCTGCAAACTTACATTGCAAAATATAAGTCAACTATCTTTCATAGATGAGAGTAGCTTGATACTAACACAGTATTGTCTGAAAAAAAAGAAGAGACATTATTACACAAGCCAAAATTGCTGTAATCAAGGTTGGTTAAAAACTTATCATAGCCCACTGTAGGTAAATGTATGAGCAAGCATTTGTATACAAATACATACATACATATATATATATATATATATATATATATATATATATTTACACCATATAGTGTAAGAAAAACAATACTCAATGTTAAATAACACAGCTATTTAATATATTAAAAAATATACTAATACCCTACATTGATTGCACGACTTGGAGTTTCATGCTGTCTGCAATCTTCAGGTGCAAGCTTTGGGTTCATACCATTTGTTTAATATTTCTGGATATTGTGAGATATTTTATTGTTAGGGTAGATTATTATTGTTGTTAAGTATTTAAATGAATTGTAGTTTAATTTTGGATTGAAAATAAGAATTATAAATTTTAATTAAAAAATGGATGCTGTATATTAAAAATATCAAGGTGGTGTAACTCTATTTTTTGTATGAAAATCAATAATAAAATTAACAATATTAATAATATTAATAAAATATGCAGTGATAAAATTAAGGAACTAATAAAAAATAATGCATAACAATAAAATAAAAACATAAATAATAAATAAATAAAAATAACAATGATAATAATAATAATAAATGCATTGCTGATAGTAAGACTAAAAGTAAGATAAAAACAGTAATAATGGTTATATAGTAAAAATTGTAATAATATGATAATGAAAATAATAAATTAGCATAAATGTTAAATGCATTACAGTCTAATAATAACACTAACAATACTTATATAATAAAGATGGCAAAAATAATATAGTACAAATATTAATAAAAATAAATAATTAATAAGATCATTACTAGTATTTGTGGTCCCCAGGCCCAGCAAAACTATATTAATCTGGGTCAACATGCTTGAGTAGAAATTTAGTTCTATGCAAGCAGGTGCTCATTAACTCACTTCTCTTGTTTAAGAGACTTGGATTGTTCATGCATTTTAGGATTATTAATTTTTCAGAAAGACAAATTACATCTGTTGTATTTCCCAATGAAGGGTTTAGCTTTCATTACACATTCTCAGGCGATAGTTGGGTTTTTATTTTTGCTTTTCAGTTTCCAGAAAGATTTAGAAAGGGCAGTCCTCTCACTATATATGATATTGCCTAATGTCATTTGTTGGTGGTAAAAGAGCAATTTCCAATGGTTTTCTGTAGCATCACATAAAACTTTACCTCTGTGTCATATTTGATTTCAGCTTTATAGACTAACAATTTGGTCATGCATCAGTCGTTTAATGGGCAGATTTTGTTTTTTGAGAGTCGCATTCTTTAGTTACGGGGATGTTGCTTTTTTGTAGGTTGTGGAAGTGTTTGTTTAGTATGGAACAGTTGTGCTGTGATATACACTGGTTGATGTTTTGGGTATAAATATAGCTAACTTTGACATTGTTTTTGCTGAAAATTTATTTAGTACTTATGGATTAAATTCAAAAAAAATTTTCTGATATAAGTTTTGACATTTTTGTTGAATGGCAGATTAAACTATATTATATTGCATTTAATATTTAAAATAATAAACACTAACCCTTTCTGCTACTGCAGTTTTCCACCAAGAAATGGCTTCTTCTGGCAAATGTGTTTAGGTTACTGTTTATTATCTGAAATAATATATATATATATATATATATATATATATATATATATATATATATATATATATGTATGTATGTGTGTCTGTGTGTGTTGTGTATAAGAATGAACAAGTTGAATATATATGTATATATCACCAACAATCTATCCATGTACACAAGTCTAGAACTTGGTGTATAAAATCTAAATACACACACACACATATATATGTATATATATATACATTTCATATCATCTACTGATATGATTTTGTGAAGATGCTTACCATATATTCATGTAAGTGTAAATTTTTCAGAAAGTGTGAATATATATTTGTATTCTTATGAATGTATTTATATCATCATTTATGTTTGTGGGTGGAGGTGTCTTCCCAAGAATAGATTTTATTCTTTTAGAAAGTGAAAAATGAAACTAAAAAAGCAAAAGAAAAACAAAAGAAAAATTTACATAAAATTTTGCCTCTTGATATTTCGGTCAGTTTTTTTCCTCAGTAATTTCTGTTATTGTTCAGTTAATATTATTACCATTCTCGTTATTAAAGCCATTATTATTATAATTATTATTAGGAGTTGTATGTCTATTATTACAACTCTTTCCTTACATAACGTTTATTCTATTTTCTTCTTCTTCTGATAAAAATCATAAAACATAAAATAACGGCACTGTCAAATTTGTCGAGAATTTCTCTTTTCTCTGAATTTTCTTTATTGTTCACAGACAGACAGATTGTTACTTTGTGTCTGCCACTCTCAAAGAGGAAATGGTCGACTAAATTGATCTATACAAATTAGGAGTTACTTTTTTCTCAGTCCAGATAAAATAACAATTTTGCTTTGTGCCAAAGTGTTTTCAAAATACAATAGACTTGAACAAATTCTTTAATTGGAAGAAACAAGAAACTATTACATCATCGATTCAATTCATTCAGTTATCACTTTCATTTTCTTTTTCTGTGGTCTTTGTTTGGCAAAGACAATATGCACTGATTTAGGAAGCTGCTTATTCTATAGTGCTTCTAATTTCTCATCATAAGGTACAGAGTTCAATTCTTCTTCTAATAAATTTGTCCATTTATAATCAGTTATTGAATAATTGCTTTTTTTTAATTTTTAAAAACTTTATCTGTCCTAATCTGGCAGCTCAGCTTCACTTGCTTTCCCACCATGGTAAGGTAGCCTCTCTGTATTTTTTTAGAAATATTTTCATAGTAATTGTTCAGATAAGCTCTTCGCTATGCTACCTAGACATTTTGAATTTAAACATAGTACTAGATCGACATCAACAGCTCATCAGTTTACAGTTGAGATGGCTAGATGTAACTGTAAAATCTATGGTAACAATTTCTTTTCTCACAGTTTTCACCTGTGGAACTCCCTTCTGGCTCCTTGCTTTCCAGCTTACTTTAATATGCAAAAACCTATATGCAATGTCAACCGCTATCTGATATCCTCCTGATTACTCTTTTCTCTTCCCTCTCATTATTAACGTTTCTGTTCCTAATTCTTCCACGCCCAGTAACCCCTTGTCTCTTAGTAGCTTTTCTGTCATGCATGGAGTGAAACAGTTAAAAAAATTACAGTTTCTGTTACCATATCAATCTAAAAAAATTAAAATCACATGGGATTTAAATTTTGAAAAAATAACTTAATTTAACTGGTCACTGGCACTTCCTCTTTCAAGTATCACCTCCTGATATTATAGAAAAGGCTTGCAGTCACATCACAAAACACTAGTTCCCATAAGATCACTTACATCTTTGTTAAAACTGAAAAGTGGTACTACTTGCACATATGGTTTAGTTATAGTGGGTGAAGGCTTGTTTAGAACCAACCACACTTTTTGGAAAAGCCAAATACAGAGAATTTGTGCACATAATGTACAATCAGGTCTCCAAACAGTTTTTGAATTCAGAGTTGTCCTTCTCCTAAACTGGTTATCAACAAAGGCTATAGAGCCTAGTCTGTCCCGCTATTTACACATTGCTAAGGAGAGAAGAGATAGATTTATAACTTTCCCAAGCATATTTTCACATAAGTAGATGTAACAAACATGACTTTCCAATTTCTCAGTCTGATATTATATGTGTGTGTATATATATATATATATATATATACATATATATATATATATATATATATATATATATATATATATATATATATATATATATATATATATATATATATATATATATATATATATATATATATATATATATATACACATGTATATATATATATATATACATATATATATATATATATATATATATATATATATATATATATATATATATATATATATATATATATATATATATATATATACATATATATATTTATATATATATATGTGTGTGTGTGTGTGTGTGTGTGTGTACATATATATATGTACATATATATATCCAAATGTGAGAAAGAAGAGATGGAGTAAAATTCCACTTACTTTTAAAAAAGTGCTCAATACAAAGTAGACCAATATATTATTATTATTTTTACTATAAGAGATTATAATAAAAACATGTTGAAATTACTACACAAAAGCTTTCATGTTTAAATCCTATGGTTGTTTTTTTTAAGCATTTCATCCCAAGTCAGTCAAAAGTACTTGAAGAAAAACAGAACAAAACATAAATTTATGATGTTAAACAAAGAAAAGAGTACTGAACTTTTATGCTATATCTCATCACAGATGAAGAAGAGAATTGAGGCAACAAAAATGTGGTTCTATAGAAGGATGCTGAGAATACCATGGACTGAATATGTGAGCAATGATGAAATTTTAGAGAAAAATAGAAACAAAAAGGAAACTTATACTTAGCATCAAAAAGAAGTAATTGAAATTTCTAGGGTACATAATGAGGAAAGAGGGCTTAGAAAATTTAACACTTACCAGAGATATTCAAGGTAAGAGAGAAGCTGCCCATAATCTACCTAATGAATGGCAAAACAGGGATTAGGAGAGATAAAAAAAAAAGAAGTTTAATAAGAGCTACAAAGGACTAGGGAATTGTCAGAAGCTTTGAAGACCTACATCCTTAAGTGACAGTGAACATTGAACATGAAGAAGTGATTCACCATAGAAGTGATTTACTATAGAAATACACTGAAAATGATAAATTGAAGCCTAGTTTTATGAGGAAAGGTGGAAAAGTTCTTGACATGACCTACTTCCAAAAACCAGTATTTTAATGGCCGAACATCAGAATATTGATTTTGGGGAGTACGTCAAGTTTGAGAATTATTCTACATCTCTTCACAGTTCTTCTACATTTTATAGAACATAGTTTAAATATCCTGAACATATAATAAAACCTTCTTGTTTTATTCATATTATCACTGCAATAAACCTGTGTCAGTTGACAGGATTTTTAATGATATTTGATTAAGAACATAAAATCAGGAATCTTTTGAAGTCTTTAAATAAAATTAATTCTCATTCATCCATTACTAAGTTAAGGATTTAAATTTCAATAGTTTATTACCCTCTCTTACTCTGTCATATCTCTTCAGCACATAGGCGGTCATGGTTCTCCACAGCTTCCTGTTTTATTGTTTTGTTCAGCAATACGTCCTCTTCTATTACTCCTCTTAATGTTTGTAATACTTGTTCATCCATTCAATATGTTCAACTCAGGTACGTCAGCCTGGGGTAATAGACCATTACTACTGTGCTTACAGACATATCATGTTGAAACACTGCTTCTGATATGATCACCAGTTAAGCAACATTGAGTCTGGTTAGTACCTAGATGGGAGACTCCTTCAAAATACCAGGGGCTGTAAGCTTGCATATACAGGTGGTGTAATGGATAACAGCTTGGAATTGGAAATTAGACAGTCAAATTACAATTCTAGTTGGATTTGTTATATTCATTTATGCAAAATATCCTTGGGAAAGGTGTAAATCTACCTTTTCTCACCCTCAATCAGTTAAGTAACATACATGATACACACTTAGGTGATCATGTCACTTTTTTCTTTCTGTGGTAACCTAGCTGCCAACCATGGCTATAAAACCCAGTCTGTCCTGCTATTCAACCCATAGTGTGGGGAGAAGATATGGATTCATACTTTTCCCAAAGGTATCTACACATAAGTGAATGTAATGAACCCAACTGTAATTTGAATTGACTCATTCCAAGCTGACATCCATTACACTGCAACACATATCCATCTATGGCATAATTAGTAGGACTTGTATCAGTGAATCATTATTATCTCCAAAAAGTTTTCATAATCTAAAAATATTTTCTGACTTTAAATAACTTTCAAAATATTGATAAGCCATAAAAAAAACAAATCAATCAGTCAACTGCTGTACAATTATTTTGATCCTCACCAGGTGCCCCATACAAAATTTGACATTAAATAACCCAACAAGGGTTGACATGTGATAAAATCATCCAACCTGAATAGGTGCCTGGAAATGGGGTAATGGTTTGCAAGACTAGTTTGGTTGACCATTACTGTTACATAGTGAATTTGATCCTCACTAGGTGCCCCCTACAAAATTTGACATTAAATAAGTGAACCATGCTTAGCATGTCATAAAATCATCCAAACTAATTAAATGGATGTTTAGATATAACGAGGCTAATCTGGTTGACCATAACTACCTAGTCATAAGTCCAGTCCTCACTGGGTGTCCTATACAAGATTTGACATTAAATAACCTAACAATGTTTGATGTATCATAAAATCAACCAGTCCAATTAAACAAGTACCTGGACATGGGCTAATGGGTAACAAAGATAGTGTCGTTTGCCATTGCTACTGAGAAGTGAGTTGGATCCTCACTGGGTGTCCCATATAAAATTTGACATTAAGTAACCCAACAAGATTTGACATGCAAAATCAACCAGCCTAACTGAATAGGTAATAGTGTAATGGTCAGTGAGGCTCATCTAGTTGACTATGCATGTGTAGTAAGTTTGATCCTCATTAGATGTCCCATACAAAATTTGACATTAAATAACTCAACCATAGTTAATGTTATAAACTTAATCAACCAAATTCAGTAGGTATCTCGACAAAAGTAATGGTTAGTGAGTCTGGTTGACTATTAATACTGAGTCATGAATTTGTTTCTCACTGGGTGCCTCATGCAAAATTTCAGCATTAATTAACCTAGCAATAGTTATCATGGTATAAAACCAACCAAACCTAACTATTTACTCAAGCTTTTAAAGTTTCCTTTGCTTGTTTTGCTTTCAGTGTATCCTGTAAGTGTTAAATTTTCTATGCCTCCTTTCCTCATTATGTATCCTCTAAATTTCAGCTATCTCTTTCTGATTGTTATCAGTAGTTTCATAATTTTTTTTGCTTCTCACATAATACATCCATGGTATACATAAATACCATTGGTAGACCCATATTACAGTTGCTTCAAATATTTTTTCATTTGTTACAACAAAAATCTTCTGCTTTTATTACCATAAAAGAGGTTAGATATAAATTGTTGTAGCATACCTACAGGAGATAATGTGTATATTCCCATTCACATAAATACAGTAGTAAATACTGTAGTTGAAGATTTATTGTGGAATTCACTTGACTCACTTCTAGCAGTTGACTACTTCTTCTCCACACTGCTGACAAATCTTATATGTATTGTTCTTGTCCTAAGTTTTATTGTTCATTATCAAACTTCATGTGATTATTCTATTCAATAACCTCTCCCTAGGTTACAACATAAATAAAACCGAAAATTATAGAAAATATAGTTGGTTTAATAAAACCAAAACTCATAGTAAGTATAGATGGTAATAATATTTGGTAAAATAAACTAAAAGTGTTTGAAAAATTGTTGGTAAATGTCAATGGCAAAATTTATAGTAAAATAAAGCATAAAAATGATGGTAAAAGGGGATGGCAAGATAAAACAAAAAATATATGGTAAAATTAATGGCAAGAATTGGTAATAAAATGAAACTAAAATTGATGGTAAATATTGATTGCAAAAATTGAAGGTAACTTTATAGGCATAGGAAAAATATCATTTTTGTTACACTGGAAGAAACCTTGGTAATATCTGCTGAACACAGCCATAAATTAATTCTTTTCTGATTTCGTATTACCAATTTTATTTCCTTGTCTCAGAAGCAAGCAATATCAAGACCAGAAATCAGGGTCTCATAAATTTCACAAGCAAACCACTGACAGCTCTAAAAACAAACAAAACATTTGTTTGTAGAGTTTTTATTCAACAAATAATTCTTGTCATTCTTCATTGATTAATTGAACATTTGAGTGAAGTGTCTCCAGACAGACTCTGTGGAATTGGTTGGGATTTCCTTTATTTTCTTTTCTTTATCCAATTTATTCACACTTCTCTTTCCTATTTCCTTATTATCTACAAGACTTCTGTCAAGAAATATAACAAATTTGTCCTTAGAAACCATGTCTTATTTATCTAAAATATCAACACACATTCTTAAGACATTATACACATGCATGAGTGTAATATTACACACTTTTATTTTTTAATGTAACATTACATACTTTTATTTCTAGTTTTAATATTACTTGGAGAGTTTTTATTTTTTAATAATGTTCATCCAATACAAGGCTCAAGTGGCACTCAAGGTAGAGAGTTACTGAATGAGGTGTGTGATATGAATACAAGAGTAGGAAACAGAAAGTGATGATTATGAGGATATGGAGGATAGACAACGATTAACCCTAGGTTTGAAGAAGTTAAGACTTTAGTGATCAGTTGGTAGTCCATTCCACAGAGTAGCAGTTTTTGGGAAGAAGCACTCTGTAACTTTGTTCTTTCAAATGGAATATGAAGAAAATGAGGGTGATTCAACCCTGTGTATGCAACATGAGACATCTTAGGTGTAAAGATCTGAACTAGTGGAACTAAAGGATGGAGTTCATCTAAACATTTGCAATAGAAATAGTCATTTGATAACATAAGCTTGTGACATTGGAAATGTGAGAAAAAGAATGCAATGTTGAAAATTTCCTAACCCACAAGGTCATTTAAATGATGTTGAACTCCATCGAGTAAAGATTGTGCAGCTCCAATCAAAATATGGCAGCAGTATTCCATTTTTGGCCTAATCTGATTTTTGTGAAGATAAAGCATTTCTATTGCTAATTCAATTCATATTATCTTGCATGATTATAATTCTTATTACTATTAATATATTGCTAATTGTTTGTTTTTATTGATTGATTGATTTTTATGGCTTATCAACCAATTGCAGGTTATTTAAAGCCAGACAATATTTCCGAATCGTAAGAATTTTTAGAAATAATAATGATTTACTGATATGAGTAGTACTAATTAACCCATAGCTGGGAGGAGAAGAGGTGGATTCATACCTTTCTCAAGAGTATTTGCATATAAGTGAATATGACAAACCCAATTGTATTTGGAACTCGGCTCTCCAGTTTCTAATTTCCTCCCCAAAATTCTTTCAATTTAAATATATTTTATGGCTTTAAATAACCAGCAAAAGATTGATAAACCATAGTAAATGAATCAATCACTAAATCACTGGTTAAAATAAAAGCAAGAGAAGCAGAGGAAATTTGTGAGTAATCTACTTAACAATGGTGGGCAAGTTCCAACATTCACTTGCACACAAATACCCTTGGGAAAGGTATGCATTCACCTCTTATTCCCTCAGCTATGTGTTAATTAGTAAGATTTGTATCATTGAAAACTTATCTCCCATCAAAAAATTCTTAGAATCTGAAAATATTAAAAGTTTAATAAGTTACAGAAAACAAATCAATCACAATAAATGTATTGTTAAGTGATTTTACTATAGAAATGCATTAAAAATCAGAAAGAAAGGAATTGTCATTGGTCATCAATTAAAGCACACATTAACGATAGAATAGAATGATTGTATGTAGAATGTAAACGCATTGCTAATGATTTTAGGAATGCATTGGAAATCAGGAAGAAAGGCATTGTCATTGGTCAGGAATTCAAGCAAAGATTACTGACAGAAACTAATATATAATGAAACCATCATGGCAAGCTGGGATAATTACAACTGAACTTCCAAAATTGAAGAGATCATCTTAAAAACAAATGCTTACAGGACTGATATACAGCAAAGGTTAGCAGTCTCAGTGTATATTAGTAATACCATGTTGACTAGTTATAAAGTGTGTTAGCATGCGGTAGAGTATATTGTCCACTTGTCAGGGATCTGTATCAATCACCATCATCAATCACATCTGGTTCTTTTTTTTTAAGATAACTCAGTTATTACTTGTCCTTTTTCCACTGAATCTGAGTCTATATTATCCAGCTCAGGGATTGAACTCACAATAGGACAATAATTTAGAGCAGCATTTCTGAACAGGTATGCCCAGGTAGGCTAATGCATCCTGGATGGTATCTAGGTGTTCCCCAAGTTAACGTAAGTTTAATTTATTAATTATTTTTTATATTTAAAAAATCTTTATTCCTAAAAAGCTACAGACAACAAGCACATGGCTTCAATGTCTAAGTCAAGTATTTGTTATTTGATATTTTAAACTGGATGCTAAACTCTTTAAGGAGTAGATAATCCTTTCACTTTTGTATTCCTCAGTGGATTAAATTCAGTCATTATCGACCTCTCTAAAAAATTATTATTCTTATTTTCAAATTTCATGACTAAATATACTTATTAAAAATTAAAGTGTGCCTGGAGTTTTCATCATTTTACAATTTGATGTCATCGTAATTACAAGTTCAATCCCTGGGACAGGTAGTACAGACTCAGATTCAGTAGAAACAAAACTAGCAACAACTGAACAGCACTAACAAAGTACAAGATCAAATATCCCTATATATGGACCATGGAGTGAGAACAATGTGTCCTTGTAGACTAGATAAAGGGATCAATTTGAAATTCACTAAATGTTATTCAGATCGATATAGACCTGAGGAAGACTGAAGGATTTAACGATCAAACATTTTGATAACAACATGAAAGATGAAGATATTCGTCTGATTTTAGCTAGCATAAACAGTGACTATGTTAAAAAAAGAACTTATAAATTTGAAGTGCAATAAACTTCATTTTGATACCAGTTTCATTATTCTGTTAGGTCTCAGATTTGTTTGATAGAATTGGAAAGCTTTCTCCCAGAGAAAGTAAATATCAGGCTTTACCTTTACCTTTGGCACCCCTTTCAATATTCCTCCATCCCATATGAACCCCTCTTCCGCATCACCCCATTCTCTTTCACTTCTTGCTTCTTCAATAAATTAACACCTATATTCCCACCTGTCCACTTCACACAAGATCTTAATGAAAAATGCCAGCCTTATTAAGCAAGTCTGTTGAATCTTAGCTCTTTATTGACAGATGGGTGAGCTTTTGTTTTACGTTTGATTAAGGTAAGGAAATAGAATATAATATTTTCTATCTCCTTCTACCCTTTCAAACCACCAGGGTTACCATGAAACCACCTTGACCCTTTATTTACCGCCACTGCACCCCCACCCACCACCTGCAAATAAAACTGACAGGTTGGTTTTAGTAACACTTCCTTCTGTTACTGGATCCTCAGTTGGTTGATAACTGATTAAAACCACCTGGTTTTTATGAGGTAAGGAATCTCTTGCAGCTTATATAATATTTTTAGCAATTTGTTTGGATTATGATTTTAGACCCTAAATAAGGCCATTTCTTTTATATAAAGAACGTAGTTTATTCTGAACTAGTTTAACTGTTCAGTCAAAAAATGATAGCACTATTTAATATTTAGTGACAACTGTATTTAAGTAATGGCAGCAATATTTTATATTACATGATGGCATTATTTAAGTAATGACAATATTTAATAGTATGCAACTTTCTATTCTAACAGTTTCTTTTCTCGCACTTCTGGCCTGTGGAACTCCCTAACCAATTTCTTGCTTCTCTGCCACCTACAATCTTCAAAGATTTAGATACAATGCCAATCATCATCTTTTGTCTTTCTGAGCCTTGTTCTTTTATTGTCCTTTCTCCTCACTAAATTCTTCTCATTCTCTTTCACTCTCAGTAACCTCCTTTGCCCTAGTGGTATTATCATCTTGATTGTAGTGAAATGATTTTAAAAAATTAAAAGACAGCAGTATTTAAGTAATAAAAGAAATATTTTCTATTACATGATGGGGCTATTTAAGTAATGACAGTAATATTTAATATTAAATTATAAAATTAACTAAAGCCAACAGTATTTAATATTAAATGATGGATTTATTTAAGCACCAATATATAATATTAGATATTTTATATTAATGTTCATCCAATAGAAGCCACTCAAAACGAATAAAAGGTTACTGTACAATGTTTTTAAGCATAAGAGAAGTCAAAAAGTACAATTATGTAGGAATGATAACAGTTTAACCCTAGACTTGTTGAAGAGGTCAAGATATTAGTGATTGGGAAAACATCCTGCTGAGAGTCAGTTCCACAATGCAGGGCCATGTCTTACCCCTGACTGGGGTAGGGAGCATTTTATTGGCCCCCTGTTGTGGCCTCTACCATCTTTTTTTCAGTAGTTTTATAGCCATCTGTCATTCTTTTTAATTATTTTTAAACTGACATTACATTGTCAGTCATCAACTCATGTATCTGCATGTCCAGTGAGGTATGTACTATGCAGTAACCACCAACAAGGTTGGCGCTCCAAAAGGGATAGTTTCAGCAGCATTTTTTGTACCTAAGTTATATTGTTAATCATCAACCATAATAATTGATAGGACAGGTACTCACTACCCCAAACCTTTCAACCACATGGAGGTCCCATGCCTACTTACAAAAGTGCTAATATCAGTAGTACTTATTTTTTTAAATTGTAATTTTCTTTCTGAGCAGTTCTTTTAAATCAATTAAGAGGGTAATATATCTTGGTAAAATCATTTTTTATTCTGGAATCATCCACTAAGGAGGATCTCTGATTTTTTTGATTTTTTTTTCTAATAGTAATACTAACCAGAAGTCCATGGCTAGTAATTAAAATAAGATTTCTAGTCCCTATTTTTTAAATTTCTAGAAAGATAAAACCGAGAAAATGATTGCTTAAAAAATAAAAATGTTTAAAGATTTCAACACATGAAAAATTTTCTTGAAAACTGAAATATTATTTTTAAAACAAATTTTTAAGACAATCCCATTTGTGTTGTGTTGGAATCTTTATAAAACTTTTTTCAGCAGTGATCCATCAGCAATTAATCTGTATGGAAATGTAAAAATTATCAACTTAAATATTTTTTCAAGTAAAATTTCGCCATGAAAATATTGGTGGTTATTTAAAAAAAGAATAACATTTTCTCAGATTGTTTTAAAATAAACCTTTTCACTATAAAAGTAAATAATTAATGATTCTTTACTGAAGTTTTCATTTAAATTGGATAATTCTATGATTTTTGGCAATTTAAAAACAGTGCTGCCTTTCCCACAATTTTTTTTGAGGTTCTGTGGACTCCAGGGTTGAGAAACTTTGAAGTCGACATATAGAAGTGAGTGGGGACCCCTTACACAATGCAGCAGTTTTTGGGAGAGAAGCTGTCTAAGTGGAACTTACTTCTTAATAATGGAATACAAAAGGAATGACGATGAGTCATCCTTGTGCATAAGGCATGGCAGGTCCCACCTGCAAAAGGTCAAGACTGATGGAACCAAAGAATATCACTCATCAGAATTCTTGTCATGGAAATAGCAGTCTTTTCCACAAAGATTTTATTCTCATTTTTAGTTTACCTGTTCAGCCAAAAAATGATGGCCATATAAACGATGTTATTATTTAAGCAATGGACACAACAGTCAATATTAATTGATGGCAGTATTTAAGTAATGATATCAATATATAATATTAATGATAATAATAGTTAATATTAAATGACAATAGCTGAGTGCATTAAAACGTTGAATTTGGTGATATGGTAATTGTGGGTTCAATCTCTAGGCTGGGCAGTGTTTACTCAGTGGAAACAGGGTGAGCAATAACTGGGCAGTACTAAAAATAAGAACAATATGAGATATCCCTAAACATGGGGAGTAGAAAAAGAACAGTCTACTCCCATAGATTAAATAAAGGGTTCAGTTCAGAATTTCCTGTAGGTTATTAGGATTGGCAGACACCTGATGAAGGCTGGAAGACATAATGGTTGAAACGTTGAGTTAACAACAAAGATAAGGACAATAAACTGCATGTAAATTGTGTAAGTCAGGCATTGGAGCATTGGACTGCATAATCTAGGTCTCATCATTAGGTTTGGTTTGGCTTGTTTTGTTTTACAGCATATCAACCACCCTCCTTTCCTGGTAATATTTTTGTTTTGTCAAAAATCTATTTCTGGTAATATTTTTTCGTCAAAACTGTATAGATGGTAATATTATTTTCAAAAACATACTGCTGGCAATTTTTTCTTTTCAAAAATGTATTGCTGGTAATAGTTTTTTTTCTTCAAAAATTTATTTCTGGTAATTTTTTTACAAAGTATTTCTGGTTTTAAAACCTATTTTTACACTTTCATAATGCTTCTTAGCTCAGATTCAAGGTTAACTATTTGCCCATACCTGGGACCCTAACAGATGCTACCACCTCAAGTCAGGGTGGACCTGGGAACACCAGCAATTAAGAGGTGATTCCACACTCCTCAAAGCTTCCTGATGAGCAGCCTTTCTGTTGGACGTAGTTTATCGTCTTAGCCTGAACGCGAATATAGTTTATCATTATACCCAGGACAATCATCATTACTTAAAAATTCAAAGTAATTTTTTAAGAGTAGGTGCATCAACTATTTTCACTACAGAAGACCATATACATGAGCATATGCTTTAGAAATGGGGATTTTTTTTTCTTTGGAGAAAAGATTTTTCTATAATTAAAAAACTGAAGACTTATGACAGTGTGATTAACACATTTCACTGCATGTAATTTATTTTTAATTTATTCATTTGAAAATAAAGTATATTTCTTCAACCTCAAAAAAATTCTTATGAATATTTGATTTTTCAAAAGCAAAATGTTTACACATATGAGCTTCCTTAATGAAAATTGCCAATGGATTAAAAATGATGAAATCGTTACTTACACTGAAAGTTTACAAAATTCAAGAAACGTTGTACTTAATTATTGTTTATATATGTAGTTATGTGTGAGAAAGTGTGAATTTTAAGAAACAAAAATTACAATTAAACTCAACAACAAAAAATAACACTGATGTCATATTAAAACTGTACTCACAGTTGTAATATTGCAAGCCAATTGATAATCGCTAACTGTTGCCATTGCAAGTGTTCAGCTTCATTCTTTAGTTCAACTAGTTCAGACCTTTACAACAATGACATAATATATAACTTCTATGGAGTTGAATCACCCACATTTCTCCCATATTCTAAATCTAAGGTGAAAGTTCCATTCAGATTTTCTACTATTACTACTTTGTGTAACAGACTTCTCTAAACACTATGATCCTTAACCCTTTCAGATCAAGAGTCAGTCATTATAAATCCTCTTTATCTTCATAATCTTCACTTCCTACCATCTCCCCTTTCATTCATATTCCATGCCATACATCATAACCATTTTAACAGTAGCCCTCTAACTTGAGTGGCTCTTGAGCTTTCTCTTGGGTGAACTTTAGTATTAAAAATTACTATGAATTTAAATTCATTTAATCTTAAATGACAAAGTTAAGTTTTTAAAAAAATCTGCAGAAATACTGCTGATAATCAAAGGAAATGTCAAAACAAATTTGGTACAACTAAGAATTTCAAAATTAGTCCATGGAATTATAGAGAATTATTGGCCAGACTATAAAACATTATGGAACTATTGAATATTATAAGCCAGGTTGCATACATGGCAAATGAAATAAAAGAACAAATGGAAAATGTATATCAATCTAACATGTTTCACTTTTATTAAGGCTTCATCAGAGATTGAGAGAAAACAGACAAAAAGACAGAAAACACTGATATTTGCAATTATGTTTGGGTCAGCTCTCATTGGTCAAATACATTCCATGTGTATTAAAACTGTAGATAATTCTATGTGTATCTAGGTTTGTGAAGATTCATGTATGTCTAAGTGGGCATTGGATGGTAATGTGTATTTGTAATTGTGTATGTGTGTCTGTCTAGTGGGAGTTTTATCTTCATCTTTATGCACTCAACACACAATGCAGAGTCACAAGGTTCTAATTTATAAGTAACCTTTTTAAGAATGTATTCTTTGTATTAGATAGATATAAGCTAGAATGGATTCCAAGAAAGATGAGGATGTAATTTAATGTTTTAGGCATGTGTTTATAGTTGGTAATAATGTTATTATTAAGTTTTCAATGGAAAAATTAAAATTCACAAACTGGGATAATAATAATAATAATAATTCACAAACTGGGATAATAATAATAATTTCCCAAATTGTTACACCAATTTACTATATATCTAAAACACTTGAATTATCAAGCCATACTTACCTTCTCAATATAAATTCTGCATATGACTTTTAAAATCTTTAAAAGCAATAAACAAAAGAGCAGCATCTTAACTTCACTTGCCACCAACAATCTATTCACCTGTCAGCAGAACAGATAGATATAAAAATTAACAATGTTTATAAACATCTGTCACTTCCACCTCCAAAAATAAAACAAGTAATTCTTAGGAAACTGTTATTAGCTCATACAACATAAAATCCTTTTGAAAATCACTTAAGAAATATATTTGTACAAACAGATGGTATCACTATGATTTTGCTTGTCACGTCAACATTAACTGAATTTGATGTTAAATTTAGAAAATGAAAATTGAAAAAAATTATTTAGCATGCAATATGTTGATTATATATTAACTAAGCATGTGTTTCTGCAGAAGGATGCTAAGAATGCCATGAACAAGACATGTGAGCAAAGAGGAACTTCTAAGGAAACTGAGAACAAAAAAGATGCAATCAGAAAGAGTGAGTTGAAATTTCTGGAACACAGAAGAGAGTGCTTGGAGAATTTAACATTCATAAGTCATAATGAACATAAGAGAGTCGAATGAAGATATGGCATGTGGAATTAAAACAACCTGCCCACTAAATAAATGAAAGAGGCAGCTGAATTTTCTGGGAAACATAATGAGGAAGGAGGGCCTGGAGAATCTGATAATCACAGGTCGAATAGAGGGAAAGAGAGACAAGCGAAAGCAGCGCATGACATACCTGATGAGCTTGAGCAGGTGGATGATAGAACATGGTCTGGGAGAGGAAGCAGAGGGAAGGAACTTGCTGAGAGCTGCAAGGGATACAGGGAGATAGAGAACCATGATTGCCTATGTCCTGAAAAGACATGGCACATAAAAAGGAAAGACAGAAAAAGATTTGTCTATATTTCTGAGATGAGTTATTATGTACATTATTTACATTATTTGAACTATTGTCCTAATCTTTGTTATAATGTTATTTTCTAATTTAATTATATTTATTATAATTCAATGTCAACATCAATTACAGATCCGCCTTCTTCAGGTGGTTGGAAATGTATCTGAACCCTTTATTTCACTTATATTGGGGTAGACTGTTCTAGTTCCACGCGCCATGTTTAATGGATATCAGTTATCTCCTGTTAATTTCCCTCTGAAATCTTTTTAAAACTGCCTTAACCGGGTATTAGAATAAACAACTTTAAGTCCTGTCACTGGATCTAATGTGCTGAAACATCCTTTATCCACTGTGCCATGTGTCCTATCAAATGACATGGCACAGTGGATAAAATATTTTGAGAAAACTTTTCAATACCAGTTAAAGTTTTGAGTTTCATAATTGATTTCATTCTTTTTTCAATGAATCTAAGAACTCTTTTTCATTTTTGAGATGGAAAGGTTTCATTCTTTTGTCAAATTCATTCCATACTAATTCTGGGGAATCGCTTAAAATTTGAACTGTAGTTTATATATATATATATAACTGACTATTAACCTTTTATATATTTTATATATATATATATATATATATATAACAGGTTAATCGTCAGGGTTGAATTGGACCAGGAAACAGTAGTATTAAAAAGTGCTCAATACAAGTGTGAAAAAAATTAAAATATAAATAAAAATGACATGTAGTGTTTTTAATTTTTTTGAGGGGGAACAACATGCTGTACTTCTTGGCATGCATGCTGGAAGATGCAATATGATTATTTCAGAGTGTTTGGGAGTCAATCTGAGGAGAGTGCAGAGGATTTGGAAAGAGTTGGATTAGTCTAATGGTGATTACGAATGTGTTTGGGGTGATCATTAGTGACGGTGACATGCTTCCATTCATCTTCCCACACGGCCTCAGTCTCAACACAGAAGCCTACATCAAGTGCTTTGAGGAGGTAGTGCTACCCTGGGTCAAGAGGGTGGCTGCTGGAAGATCCTATGTCTGACACGAGGACTCTGCACCATGCCACACAAGCAGAAGAACCCAGTGATGGCTGTCAGACAATTTCTGCAACCAAATCACTCCTTGCATCTGGCCACCTAACTCCCCAAACTGGAACCCTCTTGATTATTATGTGTGGGGTGCAGTCGAGCAAGAGACAAACAAAACTCCTTGTAACACCAAAGATGAACTGAAGGCAACGATTATGACAGCTTTTATGCCAGCATTCACCAACTTCAGATTAGTCAGATTAATTTAACTTTAAATTTGCTAATTTTCCTCAAATATCATTTCAGAAATATATATTTTATTTTTGCTAGATTTTTAAAATCAAAAATTAACTTTTGCTTACTAATGAGTCAACATGTCCCTTTTTATCGATTTTACTGAAAAAAATCGATTCCTATCAATATAATTTCTGTTTGAAATACACCAGAATATTTTGCTTACTGGAAATAGTAAATTTTAAATTATTTAGCTTTCAATTAAAGCTAAAATGAGAACTTCAAGAAAGCTTTTTCATTTTTAAAAATTCATTTTAAAACTTATGTATACTAAAGTAGCGTTACTTAGTATATATATATACATACACTATTTTCATTGTTCAGACTGTTGTCTTCATCTTTGTTGTAACAGTTTTGGCTATTATATGCACTGGCTGCCTTCAGATATTCATTGGAATTTCAAGCTACACTCTTTATTTAGTCCATAGGGATAAATTGCACTAATTCCACATGTCACACCTTTGAATGTCTTAATTTCAGTGAATTCCCCTAGATAAATTGTGAGTTCAATCTCTGGCTTCAGTGGAGAGAAAAAACTTACCAGTCACAGTACTTTTTGATCAGACCTTGTATGGTAAATATATATGTGTATGTGTGTGTGTGTGTGTATATATATATATATATATATATATATATATATATAAAAGATAGTTTACTTAGCATTTAATACATCTGTGATTTGAAGTTTCATATGTTCTCATGATTTTTAGGTAATCACACAATACTCAAAGAGTGAAAAATGACAAAATATTTTCAAAAATAGATAGCTATTCAGTAGCTAATACTAATATATGTATGCATGAATGTATGTGTATATGTGTGTGTATATATATATATATATATATATATATATAGTCAACAGAATTAGATTGTTAGATTGTCAACAGAATCAGATAGTGAACAAGAATTAGTAAATAGAATTATATAGGTAGATAGATAGTGAAGAGAATTGGATAGATAGATGCATACAATTTGGAAAATGCTTATTCTGACATGCCTTGCTGGTCATACTACATCATTAGAAAAAACGGATTTTATTTTGATCAAATCTATTTTGGTTGAAATATTGCATTGACGACACTGCAAATTTAAATGGCGTCAACCCTGCTGTTATTCTCACAGTGTTTCAAACATTATTCACTCCGGCTTTAAACAAAACACTAACAATAACAACAAAGATGAGGACAATATTACTCATGTAAATAATGCAATATATGATATTTTATCATCCCAGAAGAGTTTTCCATCTTGTCATATATATTTACCATTCCTTCGTATTCTTATCCAAATTTAAAAATACTTATTATAAAAACAAGATTGTGTGTGTGTTCTGATATACGGGATATATTGGATCGGTTTCTTTAAACTTTTCAACCCGATTTATTTATGTAACTTCACAGGACTACATAAAATTACCTTAATAGTGGTTCCAACAGCACCAAAATTGGAAAAACACAATTGTTTTTAATGAAAATTAATTTGAAAACACGATTAAGAGGCATCATAGAATGAAAGGGGGGACAACTCATATCAACATATACTTATTATAAAACCTAGGTTGTTTGTGTGTGTGTGTGTGTGTGTCTGTGTGTGTTCATTTATGTAAAATATTGGATTTCCTAATCATTTTTCAAATTGATTTCAACAAAACTTCACTTTTTTTTTTTGGCAGGTAGTGTTTATTTTTACATTCAGAATGCTTTAAAAATTCCATTTACAAGACAATTGTTTATAATAAAATTCTATTCAATCGGTAGACTCATCATAACAATTGAAAACAATGATTTTGTTTGAGTTTGGATTTGACCAATTCATAAAAAAAAAAAAAAATAAATAATTAAGACATGCGTGTCCGTCAATCTTAAACAATAATCTTTGTCAATTTTATTTTTCAGTCTTTATGATGGTTGATACTTGATCTATCTCTTACTGTTACATCCCCGGGCAATGCCAGGCTCTACCACTAGTTATATATAAATGTGTGGAGTGAATAGCCATGGTGAAACGCAAAATAAATAACAGCACTGTCCGACAGAGTTGACAAAATTTGCATGTAAACAATAACAAGAGAGAGAAAAGAAAAGAACAGGGCAAAAAAAATAATATCAAGCAATGAAATCATATTTGCAAGGCAAAGCAACATTAATAAGGCAAAAAGATCACAAACTAAGAATTGGCATTGACAAAAAAAAAGCAAGTTCAGACACGCAAACATAGTGTTCTGACTTCAAGACAAGACAGACCAGAACTGAGTCATATGAAACTGAAAACTAGCCTATTTTATTGGCTTGGAAAAAAAATCCCAGCATGCATTTGTGTGCTTCTGGCAATAAAAGGGTAGGGGCAAGTGTTTTGCAGTCATTCCTACTGAACAATATCTATATAAGTTCTAATAATTATTTTTTCTTGAAACAAGGAATTTACAAGGGTTTTAATGTCAGATAATATCTTTGATAATGAGTTCCTGTTATTATTTATAGCTCAAATATGAGAAATCATAAAGCAGAAGAATCAATAAAAAGATGTACTTTTTTTTTTTCTTTGTCTGAAACCATTTGTCTTATGCTCAGGGAATTTGTAGAAGCGATAATAAAACCTTTAACTTCAAAATAGGAAAAATTGAACAATAGATTATCATCAAGTACATCTCAACTCATTCACTGTAAATTCATTTCTCTTCTTTTTTTTGACACTGTACAAGGTTCAAGAGCATCTAAAGGTAGAAGTCTACAGAGTAAGAGGCACAGTTTATGGAGATATGTTAGGAAGATAACCGTTAATCCTAAATTTGAACAGGTTAGGATTGTAATGATCAAGGAAACATCCTCTTGGGAGTCAGTTCTACAAAGCAGAGGCTCATGGGAAAAAAAACCTGCTCAGATGAAACAAATACATTGAGTCAATTGCTTCATCCATCGCAAGGAAAGTTGGCTCCCTGTGCCGTGCCAGGAAATTTTTCTCCCGGAATCGATCCTTCAAATCTATAAATCTGCCCTTGTATTGCTGCCATATATGGTCTGGAGCCCCTTCTGTTTGCCTCGGGGTTCTTGATAACATCCAGAGATGGATATGCAATGTAATTGGCCCTGATCTGGAATCTCGTCTGCAGTTGCTCTCTCACAGACATGCCGTTGCTTCTCTCTGTCTTTTTTGCAATACTTTCATGGTAATTGCTCCGATGAGCTGCTTTCGTTGGTTCCCAGACTTCATGAATTCAAGTGTCCTACGAGGCTGGCATCCTGCTCTCACCCTTTCACTGTTGAAACTGTGAAATGTAAAGATCTCTTCTACTTCACATCTCGCACCTCTCTCCTGTGGAACTCCGTTCCCTTTTCCTGTTTCTCTGATAGCTATAATCTCCAACTATTCAAATGTAATGTCAATCGACATCAGTTGCCTTGATCTATCCACTATCCTTCTCCTCATCCTTTCCTCTATCACTCCTATCTTCTCTCACTCCAAATTCTCTGTAACTCCTTGCGTGCTAGTTGCTTCTCGCTTTGCTTGGGGTGAAATGCTTAGAAAAAAAAAAAATTGAACTTGCATCTCACCAATGGAATGCAATGGGAATTATGATGGTTTTCTACAACGTGCATAGCATCGTGAGTCTCGGCTGTGATAGATAGGACTGGTAGAACTCAGAAATGTTTGTCTGAACACTTTCCATGGAAATAGTCGTAGAGCAACAAGAGGCTTGTTGCATTTCATCTGTGAGATAAGGCTTTTTTGCTGTCTCACTATTTTTGCCCTTCTTTTGTACCAAGTAATGTGTGGTAAATTATACTTGGTAAAGTGATATTGGTGCCAATGCATGCAGGTTTCAAGAAAATTTCAGATATTTGTTACTCTTCAGTGGAATCGTGTACAAATTGCTACAAAACCAAAACATTAACCTGAAAACTTGAGTCATCTTTTAAAATAACCTCATCTGATCAAGACTTTTATATGGTTGTCATGCATGGTGCCAAACCCATCCAGAAATATCTAAACTATACAAACACTTTCTTAGATCAGTGGTTAAAATGTCTTTGAGTGAAGGAAGCCTATGGATAATAATGAAGACCATTCTTATTCCAATATTATGGACTGAAGCTACAGAATCACAAAGAACTGTACGAAATAGCAGAAACCACATAACTAGAGGACTTTCAACAACAGCAACACCTAAAATGGATAGCACATGTAAATTGAAGAGAAAATAATGATTTAATCAAGATGTTGATATTCCACACTACTTCAAATAAAAGGTTAGGAAGGAAACTCCAATCAATGTTGTAAAGAGTGGTAACATTTAGCAACTTGAAAAACCTATTTTCCTAAAAAATTGTTTTAAGAGAAAGATTTTATAAATTTTAACCAAAAGCAGTAATACTGGCTGCTTGATCAATGAATGCCAAATATTTCCTTATAAGGAAACAACTAACATTACCATTACCATTAAAACTATTAATATCTTTCATGTTTTCATTTTACAAACATGTTATCTGCACCCTGTGGTTAACTATCTTTTTATAAACAGTTTTTGAAGATTAATCATTGAAAACTGTTTAATACTAGTAAAGACTTAACAAAATATCACTTTCAGATATGCTGTGATTTTTGATGGCATTGGTAAACTTGTATTAATATGAGATTCTAATGGATGCAAAGTGGGGGATCGATTTTCTGTAATAATTTACTAATAAACTGATCCCCCTAGAATTACACTATATTAATATAATAATTGTAAAAATATATTTAAATACTCACAGTTGAAAACCTTCTAATAAATGTAAATATTTAAAAAAAGTAACAATTTGATATATGCCATTATTTTTTTGAGGCATAGTATTAATATATTATTGTTAGACATAAAGTGAGGGATCGGATTTTTATTATAAATGAGTAATAAACTGATCCCCCTGTATTACTACATATTGATATATATATATATATATATATATATATATATATATATTTTGAACAATAAAAAAATATTAAAAACTTAAAATCTTCAGACACACTGGGTTGTAGATTAATATTCTTTCGATTTTTTATTATTATTTCATTTAGATTCCTCGACTAGTTTCGGCCAAAATGGCCATCATCGGGAGGAGAAATATTTCTGCTTGCTGGTAGCAGTAAATTGAAGCCTTCATATAATTGTATAGATTTTAGATGACATGGGTAAACTAGTATTAATATATGATGCTATAGGACATAAAGTAGGGGATCGGTTTTTATTGCTGTTAAGTAATAAATTGATTCCTCTGTATTACTACATATTACTGTAGGCATATATATATTTAAACTCACATGTGAAAGCCTTCTCATAGTAAGGATTTAACAAAATATCAGTTTTGTATATGCCATTATTTTTGAAGGCTTAGGTAAACTAGTATGTTTCATAAATGACTTGAACTTTGATATACTTTATTAAATGCCATAAATTCCCCCTGTGACTATCTATTTGCTTTTTATCAACTAAAAACAAAGAAATTAAATGTCTACCTTATTTCCATTACAAACAATAAAATACAGATTTTTTTTTCTGTTTTATTTATTTTTCTGTGAAATATTTCCGTTCTAATTTGGCATTCATCATATTTATTTCCCTTGTGAACACATCTTTGAATTGATATCAAAAATGAATCTAATGTTTTTCTTTTTCCAGGTAAGTGCAAATTTCTCTTGGCCATAATTAACTCCACTTGGTAAGTAACACTGACTTGGTAATATTTTAGTAATTCATTTTCTATGCTTTTATTTATTCCAATCTCTAAATACATGCCAGGACTTTTTTTCCCTTTTTGTTTTTATTTTTTTCAAATATTACTCAAGGATTTAATTTATAAGCCAAAATTCAGTGCATTATACCAACATATATTTCAGTTTTGCCTTTATTCACTTAAGGGCACATGGCACAGTGAATAAAGACGTTAGTTAGATCCAGTGAGAGGACCCAAAGAGTGTGAGTTCAATATCTGGTTAAGGCGGTGGAGAACTTGGAGAGGGGAATTAACAGGAGATAACTGATAACTGACATCCATTAGACATGGCATGTGGAACTAGAACAGTCTACCCCAGCAAACAAAATAAAGAGTTCAGTTCGACATTTCAACCACCTGAAGAAGTCTGGAGCATACAACGGCTGAAACATTGTGATAAATATGGCAACAAAGATGAGGATGATAGTCCGAATAATGTAAATAGTGGACTGAATGTTATTTTTAAAAATATTCCAGGCTCTAAAGTTTATATATAAGGAGAGAGAGAGAGAGAGAGATTTTCTGGATAAGACTGAAAAAATCTCTACCAAATAATGAAAACCTAGGGATCCCATAAAGATGTATTGCAGTTTGTTAAAAATAATCTTTTTACAGATAATGAGTTGGTGAATTTCTCAGGAATTAATGGATTTTTTTATTTGACTTTATTTTTTATTGCATAAAACTTATAGTTTAGCAGATACATGTAAACTAGATACTAGATACCCTGTTCTTGTTTTTTTAAAACAGTGTGAATTACGTCTACTGGCCAAAGTATTCAAGATTTTTAATAGAGAAAATATGCCATCCAGCAGGGTTCAAACTTTCATCCTTCCTCCTTTGTTTGGAAAACCACCATCTAAACTGGGAGGCTCTCTGTGACCAAGTGGTCTAAGCGATATGCATCATGCATATATATATATATATATATATATATATATATATATATAGTCAAGTATGCTTAAGAAATTGTATGCTGCATGTTATTCTGTGTTATGTTCAATGCAGCATGTAATTTGCTGGGGACTGAAAAGTCTACCTGGGGGGATACAAGATACATCCTGTCTCTTAGGTATACTGTGGCTAAAAGTGAAAAAAAGAAAGAGAGTGAGAGAGACTTTTGCACCATTTTCTTATACACTATTTTTGACAGTACCATCTAGCATCTGTTAATAGATGCTCTTTGGTAAACAAATGGGTTTAACCCCACAACCTCTTCACACTTGCAGGAATTAATGTTTTAACTGTTATTTGAACACATACCTGTTGTAAAGAAAAAATTAGAGACGAGATGGAAAAGGGCAAGAAAAGAAAAAAGAAAATTCCCAACATAAAGACGTAGTTATAAAAAATCATATTAATCAGGTTGTAACTGCATGTCCACCTACATTATGCTTACTCCATCAAAGGCAATGGATATTGGATGTAAAGGGATCTAAATCCAGATGTAGGTCACTGGCTGGTGTTATGCACCAATTTTGATAATGTTCTGACTTGTGTGGAGTAATTCTGTATATAACATATTTATAAAATTGTAAACTTAGATCACTTGCACTTCTAAAAATTTCAAATGTATTTTCTCTGTGTGTTTTATGTTCTGTGAATGTATATACTCATCAGTTGGAATTGTCTTGTCAACTATGGATTTGTCATAAACATATAAAATACACTCTCTTAAATTCTCTCTCTATATATATATATATATATATATATATATATAACTATAAAAGTGAACATTAAAGTCAACACTTAGAGGCAACAGGCTGTTTCATGCTGGACACAAGGATTGCGTCTAGCATGAAACATGTAATGTTGCCTCTAAGTGTTGACTTTAATGTTCACTTTTATATTTACACACTCTATCTCTGATATTGAGCACTTTATCCCATAAATATATAACACCTTAATAGTATATTTTTTATATATATATATATATATATATATAATTATATTTCAATAGCTCATGTTTAAGAAATTTTTGATTCCAAAGTTTTCACTACTGTGAATTTTTTCAGCGAATTTTTTTTTTTTTTTTTTTTTTTTTTTTTTTACATGATGTTTTGCGAAAAAAATTTTTGTATGATAACAATTTTTATAACTTGGGAATAAATTTGGGAATAATTGAAATTATCATCAGGGGTGCAACTAGTAAAGCGAAAACTATGTGTAGCTATCCATTACTGAATTTTTTTTTTTTTGCGTTTGAATGCAACGCCTGACAGTTTTGCTTTAGCATTCATTAGAACATGAAAAAATTATCCAATGTGGAATTTTTTTTCTTTTATATTGGAATATAATGGTCAAGCATGCATTAAAGCAAAACTGTCAGCTGTTGCATTTAAATTTGTCAAATTTCCACTTTGTCTTTGTCATCTCTTTTATTTTGAATTCTATTATACATCCTACAAACAAACATGCATATATGTGTGTGTACATGTGTAAAAATTCAGGCATAAATAAAAATATATCTGTAAAATTTTTCCTTCTGTCTTTATTCAGGCTGGTAGACGGAATAATGGATTGCGGCTCCGATTGAGAAATCGGTGAACCGAGTTCAAATTCCATTCAAATCTATTATATTCAATTACATGCTAATACCCTTGGGAAAGATATGAATCCTCTTCTTCTTTCCACCAGTTATGGGTAAATAGCAGGACAGACTGGGTTCTGTAGCTTTTGATGGCAACTGGTCTACCACAGAAAGAAATGGCAACCTACTGCAGGAAAAAATCTGCCTTGTCAGTCATATATCAAAAGATACATGATTGCTTAAGCATGTATTATGCATAGCACATAACTGACTAAGATGTAGTTGTATAAAAAATACTGTTAAATTAAAAAACAGAGCTTCTACTGGAATATGAGTATCCATAAAAATAATGTTTAGACAAAATAAATTAAAAATAATATTATGGATTTAATCCATTTCCTAAAAATAAATTGTCTTTGCTTGTATGACTGTATGACTGTATGTGTATAGTGTATTAGTGTATGACACAGAGCAGATATGGAGGTTTCAAGAATCAGCAGTGAGTGTGTGTTCAAGAGGCACTATTCAGGCTTTGTTTGACAGTAAGTTCTACATGGCTGAGTAGTTAGGCACATCAGATCCAATGACTATTCCCTATAGGGATAGAAGTTCAAATCCTGCTAGAGGATGCATATTTTTCTGATAAGATTTCTGGAATATTCAGGCTGATAGATGTAGTTGGATAAAAAATACTGTTTAATTAAAAACCAGAACTTCTACTCAGATATGAGTATCCATCAAAAATAATGGTTGAACATAAATTTAAAAATAACATGTGTGTGTGTGTGTGTGTGTGTGTGTGTGTGTGTGTGTGTGTGTGTGTGTGTGTGTGTGTGTGTATAAAAGTCATCTGAAGTTCACATGAAACTCAGGTTATGACTAGAGGTATCCTTTCATAGGATTTAACTTTGTTAAGTGTCTTTTCCTTGACCTAGGCAATCTAGGCTTTGAGCACTTTACAAAGTAGGTAATTTTGCCTTAGGCCTTTTTTCACCTTCTTTTTCAGTATTGTCATTTTTGTTCAAGATTATCTGGATAAGAGTTTTCTGTTTTGGCAAGTTGTCTGTTCCATCAACTTTTTGTTTTTCTTAATATATATATATATATATATATATATATATATATATATTCCATCACAACCAATCAGACCCCAAACTACCACTAGTCATGATGAACAGATGTCGTCTCAAGAGGATATTGGGCCTCAAACTCACACCCAGCTTTATGGAATTCCTGCATTCAATCAATCACTAAAGATGTAGGTAAAATTATCAACTCCCTTTACCACTCCAGTAAGTACCTGACTCCTCATGCTATCTTCTACCTTTATAAGAGCCAGATCAGGTTAAAAATGGAGTATAGTTGCCATGTTTGGGCAGGAGGTTCCCAGATCTCACTTTCTAGTTTTGATAAGAGTTCAAAAGCATCTCCAAGTACTTGTAAGAAGAGAATTATTTTCCACCATCCAAACTCTCTCTCATGGGTGGGATGTGGCAAGTCACTCACTGCTCTATCACTACTACCGTGGAATTGCTTGGACAAATTGGTTCCACCAGGTGTGAACTACTCGGCTAGGACCTGCCATGCCACTTACATATTAGCAAATAGCCCACATTATCCCTGTATTCCATTGGCGAGAAGTAAGTGAACCACTGCCCTGTGGAAAAGACTCCCTAGATTATGTTTCCCTGACTATTATAATCTTAACCTGTTCAAGTGAACTGTTATCTTCCTCACCTATCCATATAAACTACACCTAATCATAACCCTCGACCTTGAGTGGCCCACAGGCTTTGTATAGGTTGAACCTTACTGTAAAAAAATTCCTTGACAACAGGAATGCTTCTCTGAACACTACAATCTTGTCAATTTAAAGTTCAATCATTATCTATCCTCATGATCTTCACTTCCTATCACCTACTCATTTATCCATATCACACATTTCATTCATCATAATCATTTTTAAATGTAAACTCTACCTTGAGTGACTCTTGAGCTTTTTAATGGGTGAACTTTATTATTAAAAAATTAGTTTAATGCAGACCAGTTTATTTTAAAATCATGATTAATTTTAGTTTCTTTATTGCGTAATTTTAACAAGAAAAGAAGATGAAAGTCTGGCATATGCATACCAAATTGATTCAGTCAATTTCTGTTGATAAAAAATAAATAAGTCACAAGTGTACGAGGAAGATAATAATTACAAACCATTTCTAAAAATACTTAGGAATTTTATTGCAGACAAACTTTGTAAATAACATTGTCTTTCTTTTCCAATTGAGATATTGTCTCTTTTGAATGAAAAATGTTTCAATTTCCACTGAGATAGTGAGATTAATTTAAAAAAAAAATGAAGGCCACATTTCTAAATAACAGACACATTTTTTACAACTCAGTAGAATCAAACATCTTTTTAATTTTTTATACCATTAGAAAAAAACAGAATAGGGCTGTAAATATTTTTATTGATTGTCTGCAAAACCAGAATTTATGACGAGTACTTACTTTACTTCTTGTAACTTTGTCTTGAGCTAAAAATAAGTTAAAAGAACATTAATAACAGTTCTTGGCCAGTTTTATTATAGCTGTCTACATTTAACATAGCAAGCACTATTATCCTTACAATGTGGAATAAAACTTCAAGAGGAAAAGGAAAATGGATTAGGAGCCAGAAATAAGATAAATGCAAATGATTCAATAAATGTTAATAATATATTGATGAGATGGTGATCATCAGACTTAAAAAATCAGACATCCCAGGCTTAAATCAAACTAATTCCTGACTCAAATCAGATTTATTACAGGCTCAAATCTGAACCATTCCAGTCTCAAATAAGACTTAGGCTTAGGCTCAAATCTGACTTATACCAGATTCAAATCAGACCTATTTCAGTCTCAAATCAGATTCATTCCAGACATCCCAGGCTTCAATCAGACTTTCTCAAGACTCAATTCAGATTTATTACAGGCTCAAATCTGACCTATTCCAAACTCAAATTAGACTTAGTCTCAAATCAAACTCATCTCAGACTCAAATCAAACTTATTCCAGACTAAAAGAATGAGAAAGATAGACAATTCTACTGTAAATTAGTTTCAAAACAAAGAATTGGTTCATCTGTGTGTGTGGTACCATTTCATAATGGCATTAAAACAAAGTAATTTGAATGAGGTATCTAATCCTTATTTAATATATTACCACAAGTCCTCTATACCTGTATTAAATGAATAAAATGTCTTCAAATGAATTAATCCTATAAATATTAAAGAAGACCATCCTTCATCAAACCCTGTTGACTACAACTACAAAATCTCAGAGAACTTTACCAGATAACAAAAAATATTATATCACTTGAACACTTTCAATTGATTGATTTGTTTTTTTACTGTTTATCAACCCTTGGGAGCTATTGATGGTTGTAACCAAGGGTTTGAGTGTACTGGTCTTGATCAGACTGTTGATCATGCTAGATAATGCACACTCTCCCAGGAACTGTAACTAAGGTTTGCTCATCATAGTTGCAGTATAAACCACAGTTGGGCTCTGTGGGTGTTGGATGAACACAAATGTGGCTGTGCTATTTTATATATATAGATAGATCGAAAGTAGTTTGGTTAGAAAAAACTATGGTGCCTTCCTTGATGAATATCATCTTAACATCAAGAAACTGATTACAGAACTGAAAAGGATCAGTATAAAAACAAACAGACGCACAATGTCTATATTATTCAATGAAACATGTTTGAATAGATATACTACCTAAATATACACACACACACACACACACATATATATATATATATATATATATATATATATATATACATACTTTATTCTGTTTCTATCTATCTATCTATCTATGTACTCATATCTGTCTGCCTGTCTATCATATTTTGGATATATGAATCAATATCTCTTCATATTATATATCAATTGAAACCTATTCACTTCTCTTTACATACATATCTATCTAACAATCTGTTCCAATCTATCTATCTATCGTGGTCTGGATAAATGACTCTATATCTAGTCATCAATCCAAATCTATTCCCTTCTCTTTTCACATCTATCTCTCTAACAGAGTCTGTTTATATCTATCTCTGTCTGTTCTGATCTATGTATGTATGTATGTATCTATCTATCCATCTAGCTTTGTCGATATGGATTCATATCTATATATCTATGTGTGTGTGTGTAGATTCATATATATTTATATATATATATATATATATATATATTCAATTTGCCTTTGTAATTATAATACTTAATATCAAGTGATAAAGCATTAATACTAAATAAAATAAATCCGTTCACTTATCTTATGACTGTCTTTACCCTGAATTTCATAGGATTAGATCCACTCTTCAAAATATATATATATAGATAATAAAAATCGGGTATCTTTTTCAAATATGAAGTGTCCACTGTCATAATGCCAGATAAAATATATATGTGTGTGTGTGTGTACAAATTCGTATTCACACACATACACAACCACACATATATAGAGAGAATCAGACAGAGACAAAGGAGGAGAGATTGAGGGTGGGAGTTAGCTATTTTTTATTGTTTTATCTTTGAACCCACTTCCTCTTGTTCCATATAAATGAAAATAAACTTAACTCCTGGATATAAATAATTGTTTCCCTGACTTTTTTCCTGTTGATTGATAGACATTTTCATTTTATTTCTGGCTTAACTCATTGTCATATCATTTACAAACTAAAGAAACATTTTTTTTAATTTTCTTTGAGTTTGCCGCTTTCTTTGAAATCTGTCTGCAGCATGGCTGACTGCTCACTGCCTGCCACAGCCTGCTGCCTGTTGAGTGGTCCATAACTGCAGATAATCTTTGGAATCTTGCACATGCTCAATTTAGCTGAAGATTTGTGTCAGTACAACAACAGATGTAAGACTGACATGCTCAGGGCATTCATTATAGATAGGTTTCTACTTTTAGTAGTAAAACAGGGAAGCATAATGGCCATAAATATATATTATACTTCATGTGTATGCAGAAGTATATATATATATATATATATATATATATATATATATATATAGGTAGATAGTTATGAGCAAACTCAGATAGATAAATATGAACAGACTTACATAGAAAGGCATGAACAGACTCACATAGGTAGTTAGATATGAACACTGACATAGATAGATAGATAGATAGATAGATAGATAGATAGATAGATATGAATACTCACAAAGATAGGTAGTTAGGTATAAACAAACTTAGATAGATAGATAGATAGATAGATAGATATAGATAGAAACAGACTCACATAGATATGAACACTCACAAAGATAGATAGGTATGAACAGACTCACATCAATAGATATGAACACTGACAATGATAAATAGATGTGAACAGATAGAAAGATAGATATGAACAGGCTCATATTGATAGATAGATCAATAGATAGGTAGGTAGGTATTAACAGATCACATACATACATAGATGGATATGAACAGACTCACATAGATAGAAAAATAACCTGTAGAAAAAGACAATATATATAAAGGTAAAAGAAAACAGGAAAATAATAGTTTTCCTATTGTCTTTTACATTTACACATATATAGATAGATATGAACAGACTCAGATAGATAGATAGATAGATATATATATATAGATAGATAGATAGATAGAGAGATAGATATGAACAGACTCATGTAGATAGATAGATAGATAGATAGATAGATAGATAGATATGAAAAGACTGATATAGATTGATTGATAGATCTGAATAGGCTGAGATAGAGAGATAGATAATGTACATCCTAAGATAGATAGATAGATAGATAGAAGCATACTGTGTTAACTAGCTAGCTCATTAAATAGATATGAATGGAGATAGCTATAAACAGACTGAGCTAACTGACTAGCTATTTCACATAGATGGATATATAGATATGAACAGACTGACATAGATAAATGCATATGACCTGATTAAGATATATATAAACAGACTGAGGTAGCTGATATAAAAAGATGAAGTGATTGAAAGTGGCAAATGATAAAAGAATGAAATGGAGAAAAAATTAACAAAAATTATGAACAGAAATAGAAATGTATTGATAACTAGTTATGTAGTTGAAGAGAGAGAAACAGACAGAGAGACAAGTACTGATGGAATGGATAGAGAGATGAAGCAAAAAAGATAAAAATAAACAAGAAAAGTGCAAGACTGCTACAAACCGATGCCAAAAGTGTGGGTGTAAAGATGAAGAGGGATAAAAAGAAAATAAAGAATGCAGGTATCTTAAACTATTAAATTGAAATGAAGAAGATCAAATTCAAAATTAAAAACCTTTTAGGATAAAAGACACTTTGTTTTTCCAGACACAGGTAAACTTCTATATGGGCTTTTTTTTCTTTACATCGTTTTGTGCTACTGCAAAATCTTCATTAAATTTTACTTTAATTTTGTTTCTTTTTCATTAACTAATCATTTGTTGTGCCAGCAAGAGAAATCCAAACATGTCCTAACCACCAACAGCAACCAATTCCCAAGAGCAGGATTATGAAATTTCTGATAATGAAGACAATTTCTGCAAACTATTTCCAGGAAATAAGCAATTCTCAAGTGGCTAAATTTTCTAATTACTTTATTTTGCCCACGTTTATTTAATGAAAATGTCAAACAAATAGTAAAGAAATAAAGAATAATAAAACATAACTCAGACAAATAAAGAAAGAATAAGTCAAGCAAATAAGATAAATAATAACAAAAAGTCAGGCAATAAATGAAGAATAGTCATAAAAAATAAGTTGGACAAATAATACATAAAATAGAATAATAAAGAATAAATTGGACAAATAATAAATAAATAATAATAAATAATAAGTCAGATGAATAATATATAATTAAATAGTAATAAAGAAAACGTCAGACAAATAATAAATAATTGAATTATAATAATAATGAATAAGTCAGATAAATAATAAATAAATGAGAAAATAGAATAAGCTGGACAAATTTTCTAAAAGAAAAATCAATCTAATACTTATATAATACATTACATATAATTTATATCATTTTTTTGAAGAATTTTTTTATTATTTCTAAACCTAAGAATGTCTGTTGTTGGCAACAATCCCACATTAAACCTCAGATTTTCCTATGTTTTATGGCATTTTCAAATTCTGCTTGTTTTGGATAAGTTTGTCATACACATACATACACTGTCTGATTGATAAAGCCCGGATTGAAATAAAATCTATCATTGTCAGACATTCAGTCTTGTGTTTTCATTCATCTGAACAATTAGTAGGATCCTCATCATCATCAGTTCCATGATGGGTGTGGTCATAGGGTCACAATGCAGCTGATCATCTGACCAGTTCCCTCCATATCTCTCGGTTACATACCAATGCCTGAGTTTCTGAGAAGGATCTTTCAGTCTACTCAGTAACATTGTCAGACCATTTTGTTCTTCCATATTTTGGGTTGAAAGTGGTACCTTGTAGGATGGCACTGGAAAATTTTGTTTGCTCTTGTGATGTGTCCATACCATTTTAACTTTCTCTTCTTGACGTTGGTTATGAAGTATTCTAATGGGGCTCTTTCTTGTTTGATGGCGTCTTGCATTGTATCATTTGAGAAGTAGTCTACCCTCTTGTGCCAATTAATTGAAACAGTCACTTTAGTTTCTTTCAACCTATGATCAGTTTTAGACCCACTGGAGTGACAAGATGTAATCAATTTCTATTTTGTTCCTCAGATTAGGTCATTTACAGTGGTGTGCAGTAATATGAATCTATTTTACATGTATGATGAAATTTCTTTGGCTTTGAAAAATATTGCATCATCCATGATTGCATCAGATTTTCATCACATCCAGACACTATTGTTTTGACTGCTGATTAGTTGTCCTTCAGCCATTGTCTGCAATGGACATTACTCCAAGGAAGCGTACGAAAATTGTAATGCAGCACGAACACAATGGCAAGCCTTACCAGTGAACAAATCAAAGTACTATCAACTGGCTTAGAAACTCTCCTTATTTAAATCAATCAAGAATCTCAGCAAAGAAAGACTTTGTGGAAGGGACCTACAAAGTACTAACATGTGCACTGGGTCATATTTCATTGGAAAAATACAAATAGTAAATAATAGCGGAATTATTCATTTTGTTTCAATTAATTTGTACAAGGGCATATATCAAAGATGCCTAGGATCTTTCTGTAGAATCTCATTTCCAATTCTTGGATTAGAATCCAAATCTAATGATACTTCATTATAATTCTTTAAGCAACCTTCAAAATCTCCCTGTCGCATATATATCATATCATATTTCTTTTGAAGTGAAAGGTCATGTGATACTTCAGAGTTGATTGTTCAACAACTTTCTTGTGTTTTTTGCTTTGAAGTCATATTTATGTCTATCTGTTTTCAGTAATTTGACAAACATTTTGTACTTAACATGCTGTATGTAGATCAGCAGTTTGATGTTAAACAACTTTTGTTCAGACTTAGCCAATAGGTTTATATACAAGGTTTGTCTGAAAAGTAACAGGACTGGTGTCACAAACAATTTATTTCAATTTCAAACAACAAACTACCTACATGGTTTCCCCTTCAGAATCATCCCCCTTGAGTCTAATGTACTTTTCCATCCTGCTCTGTCACGCTTCTATTCACTGCTGGAAGGATTCTTCTTGGATGGCCCTCAACTCTGTCATTATGGCTCTCTTGATAGCCTCCATGTCTTCAAAACAGATCCACCTAATGATCCCCAAAAGAGAAAAAAGTCACATGGAGCAAGATCAGGTAAATAGGGAAGTTGTTCCAGTACAGAGATGTTCTCTCATGCAGGAATTGCCAGATGATCAGGGCGTTGTGATCAGG
>CAHIKZ030004489.1:4652500-4682500 GCA_903632075.3 Acanthosepion pharaonis | reverse complement strand
TTCTCCTGAGTTTATTTCAATGAGCATCAGTTTATATTGTCATTCTGAAAAAAGACATGCTTTGTGTTGACCTAATCAAGACATTTTTTGTCTAATTTTTTCTTGTTACTTGTTCAAGTTATGCGACAATAAAAAAAATCTATTATAATTGCCTTGCTTAAGACTCATCCGCAAATATAAAACATTAAGTGTATTCATATAATGGCTGTTAATGTACTAAATACACATGACCATCACTAACAAGTTTGATTAATGTTTTTGTTTCTCATGAGAATGACAATGACTCTTGAGCCTGCAAGGTATTTAAGTAGACGTGCCTACTATTTGAACAGTGTTTATTTCATCTATCAGTCTGCACATCCAAGGAAAATCGACTGAGAGGATTCAAAACTGTGGCCCCTTCATAGGAGATACTTCTGTCTGATCAGGTGTGCTTTGAACAACTGGACAATGGGCACTATGGTTCTATTTGCCTTAAAGCCCATTGCAATCAAATTTTTTTCTTGACAGCCATATCTGCTCAGTTTTATATAACATAGACAAAGTATATTCTAAAGACTTAATAGAGATTTTTTATTTTTAATCTGGCATATTTTTATTACTTCAAATGTTATTTTTAGTGGATACCCATATGTGAGTAGAACATGACATTTTTTAAACAGTGGTTATTTTGTCTATGCACATTCAAGGAAACTCAATAAAGAAAAAAGAAAAATGTGCCCTTTGGCAGGATTTGAACCTTTTCCCTTTTCTTGATTAGTGTGATCGCCATAAAAAAGTTCTGTTATTTATAGGGGTTTTTATCTTTATTTCCTCATTTTTTCCTCTGACTTAATACATTTTTGGGAAGGGTTTCATTTTTCTTCTCATGGAGGAGAAAATGCTTAAAATTTGTAGAAATGATAGACAGTTGACACTGAATTATGACAGAGTTCACTGAAGATCGTTGATGACTTGAACTCGGGACTGACAAGGACATGTTGAAGACTTATCAAGAGAGAATTTATATATTTAAATATCAGTCTTTTTCAAACTCTGAAATCTTTATGCACTGTGGCCATGTGGAAATGTCAAAAGACACATGATTCTAAATCAGGTGACAAAACATGTGAGACAGATGACTGCGCCCTCTTTAAAAGACATCCATAAGGAAAATAGAATGAAATCAGAAACAGAATATATTATGTTTTCTCCAGTCATTCTTCTCACTGGACCAAATGTCAGGCTCCTTTCAATGTGTCAAACAGATGAAGCAAAAGCTGAATGGCTACTGGCAGAAGCTGTCCACACAGGTTGAGATGCCAACAACGTGGAGGTGGTGCCATGTTTTAAGGTGGGATTATAGGTGTTGAAGGGGTGGGGTCATGGCAGATTCCAGATGGTGTTAAGGTGACAGCTCAGTAATCACTGATTTTTTTTTTTTTAAACAACATATGTAACCATGTACAGCAGGATGTTAAATGCTTTCAGAAAGATCATTTTTATGCATGACAATGAGACATCATATTTAGTAACCATCAGTGAAACAGTAGGAAAATTTCAGTCACTTTCCCACCAACTAAAAAGTTGCTTCCCTGTGCCTTTTCTATAAATATTTTCATGGTAATTATTCTGATAAGCTTTACCCTTTGGTATCTAGACTTTTTTTAGTTTAGCCATTTTAATTTTTCATAATTTTTAGAAAATTAAAGAAAGGATTCACAGAAATATTTGCACTATTAATCCATCTGTCTATTGGTGCGCACTAATCTCATGACCCATCAGGGTCGTAGGAGTACCACATGTACTGCAACTGCAGTAGAAGTGGTGTTATAGAGCCCATATATATATATATATATACATACACCCCTCAAAAGTGTATAAAAATAATATGTAAATTTAAAACAATTTCTTATGCTTGGAAATGTGATCTGATGACCCAGAAAAAAAAAACACCTTAATGGAGAAATAAAATATAATCAATAGACTCTTAAGGTTCTATGATTTTTAATTTTAATTAAATTAACATATATATATATATATATATATATATATATATAAAAGTGAACATTGAAGTCAACACTTAGAGGCGACAGGCTGTTTCATGCTAGACGCAATCGCCTCTAAATGTTGACTTCAATGTTGACATTTATATTTACACACGCTCTGTGATATTTACCACTTTATCCCATGAATATAACACACCTTAAGAGTGTATTTCGTCATATATATATATATATATATATATACATATTAATTAAATTATATATATATATATATATATATATATATATTTATAATTAAAATTAATATATATATATATATATATATATATATATATATATATATATATATATATATATAATGTGCATTTAAGCAACAAGAATGATATCCAACAAATTTTATTAAACAATACCAACAAAGTCTGTTTAACTTTTAATTTTTTTATTATTTTTTTCTAACTTCTAAGTTGTTTTATGTCAGAATTAACTTTACAAAGTTCATTTATTGTAGCCATCCTTTCAAAATTAATTTATTGTGTCCATCCGAGTACTTTCAACTGTTACTATTAAGACATTATCAAGAATTGTGTGAATACAAAAAATGCATGTATAAATTCAATTTGGCCCTTTGAGATGGTGTCACCTTTAAGTGACTTGAACCTGGTTTAGAAATTCTGAAATTTGCTAAACATGCAATTCTAATAACACACACAACTGTGACACACAATTCTTAATAATGACTTTAGTGTTAGCTGAAAGTTCCAAGATGGATACAATAAATGAATTCTTATTTCTGTTATGACATATAATATATCATAATGTAATAAGTATTTAATGTAATAAGTATTTAATATGTTAGAACACAATGCTAGATTTGATTCACATTAGAAATTGTTTTTCTTTAAAAACTTTACAAAAATTTTGTGTTCAATACTTTTGTATGTGACTGTATGTAGAAGGTGAGACATTTTAATTCATGGAATGACCTTGTGAAACCAAAGTTTGGTTACCTGGTCAGTATTGCCTGCGGTCACCTTTTAAAGTGGTTCCTTTGTAAAGTTTCTTACTTCATGAGACCATGGTACCATTACTGGAAACATTCTTTGAATTCATTTCCTGGAATACCTTTCAGTAAGGTACATAAAAGTATAAAGAGACAGCAGTGATAAAAATGTCTATAAAGAGAAAAAGAATAAGGAAAGAAAAGTGTAGGAAATTCAGAGAAAGGAAGGAAAAAAGGGGAAAGAAAAATGAAGGAAATTCAGGGAGAAGAAAAAATAAGAAGAAAAAATATAGGATATTCAGAGAGGACAATAAAAGAGAAAGAGGAAAGAAACATGTAGGAAATTCAGAAAGAAGAAAAAAGAATAAGAAAAGAAAAATGAAGGAAATTCAGAAAGAAGCAAAATAATAAGAAAAAAATATAGGATATTCAGAGAGGACAATAAAAGAGAAAGAGAAAAGAAACATGTAGGAAATTCAGAAAAAAGAATAAGGAAAGAAAAATGAAGGAAATTCAGAAAGAAGAAATCAGTTGTAATTACAAAATGAATTGATAAAAATTATGGAGAGAGATGAAAAATTTAATGTTGAAAAAAGGGGCAATATGAAAAAAATATAATGAAACCAAATCTTAACTATTAGTTTTTCTTTCATCTTGTTTCAACTCCAATTTTCCTCTCAAAATCAATAAATCTATAAGTCGACTTTGATCAGTTGTATTTAATAATTCTACAAAGACTGGCTGCAAGAGATGTTATCTACATATTACCCACTTCCCCTGTCACATATCCTGACTTTTTAAAATACAGGACCTATTCACAAAGTTAATTCAAAACAAAATAGGTCAATCATCTCATTTGTACAATAAGTTATTTTACTCTTCATTTAAATAAGTGGCTTTTATTCACTTTGTACCATATTATAAATCACTTGATATTCATTTAGATGGTGAACACTTGTAGGAATATAGTGCTTAGTATTTTGGTCTTACAATTCATTCTTGTTACATAGCATGAGTAGCCAAAGGCCTGTCCATAAACCACTTACAGCTCGTTGATATTTTATGTGCAACACGTGGAAGTATGTTTACCAAGCTCTTTTCTCCTCATAGTTAATATAAAAGATAAACAAAAAAAAACATTTCTAGATTTATTGTTTATTATTATTATTATTTCCGGTTATCCTGATTTGCTGCTTGGGATAAACTTTTAGAAAATCTTTTAACAGAGACCTGAGATAAAAGGAGCTTTTGTTTGGAAAGTTATTGAGAATATTGAGGGAGATTTCTGAGTAATGAGCATTAATATTCATGAGCAGGGGTTTCTTGTTAGAAGTGGTGGTGATGGCTGTTATTGTTGATGACGATGATGATGGTGATTATTATTATTATCATCATTTGTGTATGTTATGTTTCCTGCTTTGTATCCTGTAGAGCTGGGTCCAAACTACAGTCCTTAAGCCCTATAGGAGAATTGTCATTTAATTGATAGCACTTTCCTTTGTATATAGGAAGTTCCTTGAAGGTGATTTTCTGGCCAGCTTCTATGTTGATGTTATCTGAGACACTGTCAGTAAAATTCTCCATTCATTTTCTCATGAGGTCTAGAGCTGTAATTATTTTTCGTACAGTCTCAGTCTTCATTCCCCACATCCTGTTAATCTCAATCCATTTCTCAATAATTTTCATGGAGGTGTTTGTCTCAGATGGTACTGCTATGTCAATAAGCATACACTGTGAATTTCTTGTCTTTTATGATAATATTAGGCCTGTTGGCTTTTATTTCCCTGTCAGTTTGTATTGGCATGTCCCAGAGGATAGTTACATCATTATTTTGGGTAACTGTGTTTGGTTGCTGTTCTTACCATCTCTTGATTATTCTATTTTATTTTACTGAAATGCAAAGTTGTATATTTTCTTTGTCATTTTTATCATATTAAGTTCAATAAACAAGTACTTTTTCTTAAAAAGCATCCATTATTATTATTATTATTATTTTTCCAGTTTTCCTGATACAATCCTTTACTGTGTTTTAATTTAGACCTGAGGTAAAGGAAGGTTTTTCTTAAAAAGTTACTGAGCATATTATATTGGGAGAGTTTTTCTGAGTATGTTGGAGGTGCTCATATGCACAATCTTTTCCTCCATACTCATATAGTGAGGGGTTTTCTGAAATTTTTTTAATGTGTGTATCAGTATACATTAATCCTTCCTAGTATTCCTATGATTACTGGAATAGTACCTATATTTAAATGACATATTCTTGTAATTCCTATTTCCAAGTCCTTATATTATATTTTAAAAAGGCACATCCACTTTTAAAAGGAGAAAATAAAAGCTTGCTTGCTGAGCTGTTCTCTGTGGCAGAGTGGTAAAGACACTAGATCAAACAGTGGTTTCTTCTACAAAGGGAGATGCAGGTTCAATCCCTGCCATGCAGGGGAACATTTTTTTTTACTAAGATTTCTGATGCAATACCCATAATACACACTGTTTTTAAATGTGACTTCTATTTCAAATACAGAGTATCTACTAAAAATAAGGTTTAAAAATAAATCAATTAATTCTTTAGAAATATATGTATGTACACTACATTTCAAAAGTTTGAGGCGACCCCTGGTAATTTTTTCAGTTGACCCCAAAAGTAGTTGTTTTGTACTTTAAATAAGAGAAAATTATAATACATGGATAAAAAAATGAGACATGATTTTTATTAGAAATTTTATTATGACAAAAAGAAAAAAGCATTTTATGATTAAATTTTGCCCTTATCAAAATATCCTCCTTTCACCTTGATTACTGCAGCATAAATTTTTGGCATTCATTGCAGAAATTTCTCAAAGTATAAGTTTGATAAATGATTCTTTCTTTTTCGATAACTCTAAAAGATCTTTTTTCATTTTTTTTCACCTTTCATCCCATGATAATTCTGAGGGTGGCTTCAAACTTTTGTAGTGTATATATATATATATATATATATATATATATATATATGATTTAGTTAGTTTTGTTACCCTGGGTTTCACGCTTTTGCAATCGTCAAACAAACTGATTAATTTTTAAAAAATTTGGGGTTTATGTAGATTGAGTGTATTGGTGTTATTATGGAAGTGGGGAGAATCATCATCATGATGTCACTCATGCTAACGCAAACATAGATGCATGTCAATCCAACCAAATATGTTAGCTCTATCTCTGATATTGAGTGCTTTCTAATAAGTACTGCACATATAATATATAAATAATTATATATATATATATATATATATATATATATATATATATATTTATATATATATATATATATATATATATATATATATATATATATATATATATATATATATATATATATATATATGTGTGTGAAAAGTGTGTATATAAATATCTTCATTTTTTTTTTACATACAAAATTTGCCAATTATATTATGCCTTAAAAGTATTTCAAATACTTCACTAAGGTGCAGCCATGATGCATTATTGTAACATTTTCCTCCTTTCTTATATCCAAATTTGACAGAATTCCTTAATAAATCCTACCCATGATAACACTTGTTATATAAGCTCAGATATTATTAACATACAAGAGTATTTGCAATTAATGTAAGGTTATCAGTGCAGAAGGTGAAATCAACAAGCCAAGTTCAAATTCTATATACTACATTCTCATCACACTAATGCCCTTGGGAAAGGCATGAATCCATCACCCTCCCTGCTGTAGGTTAAATAGTTGGGTGGAAGACAGTCTACAAGAAAGATTACTTTGAATTCAAAATGATTAGGAAAAGAAGTCATGATAATTGCTAGATATTAAAAAGTAAAGGAAGTTGTGGTGAGCTATGATCACTTATGTCTTGAATGTATATGACATTTAAAGAAATGATAGTAAACAAAAATAAAGTATTTGAAAACATTTTACAGAGAAAATAGATTCATTTACAGTTTAATATATAGCTTAAATATGAAGCACAAAACAAAAATAAAAAGCAAACATTAATGATAATCTTCAAATTTATTTTGGTCAGGCAGTGGGTTATTATTTTGGGCTAGTTTGATAGTAATGGTGATGAGGACAGTAATCTGAATGATGATACTGTTGCTGACAGATGTTTGTAAGCAGAACTTAAGTAAATCCAAACATCTGTTGTGGGACCCAGGTGGTTTCTCTAAAGTGATTAGACAAGAACCTGCACATAGAGAAATCACTCATTGCATAAACTTTGGTATCATCTGTTTCATTTCTTCTTATCATAAATGTCTCATTGATCCTTTGATATTCCAGGATGTATGGTTTTTAAATGTGGCAGCCAAAATGCTATCCTTTGCCTCCCGAAAAAATGAGTCACCTTACTTTGAGTGTCTTTTGAGAGTCAAGTTCACTGCAGACATGAAGTAAAACATATATATATATATATATATATACACAACCCATTGTTAAAGATACTGGGAAAATGGTTGTCCCCTAGTACCATTCCAGAAAGTACAAGACACCACCTGCCAAGAGCCAGATCAGACCAAATATAGAATGTTGCTCCTATATCTTGACTGGAGCTGCCCAATCCTCACTTTCCAGCTTTCACAGAGTTTGAAAGCATCAACATGGCCCTTTAGGTGATGAATTATTTTCTGCTCCAAAAACTCCACTCCCACAGAAACACCATTGCACTACTCTATCACAATTTCCATAGAAAATGTTCTGACAATCTACATTTCCTATTTTTGCCAATTCAGGCCTTTACAGCAAAGACATGCCAGGCAATATGCATGGGGATAAACCATCCTCATTTCTTCCATATTTCATTGGTAAGGATGAAGTTCCATTTGGACAGCTTCCTCCCAGTAGCCACTACATTATGGAACAAACTTCCAAAGGAATGCTTCTCCAAACACAACATTGATTGATGCCTCCATTCATCTTCCCACAGTGCCTCAAACTCAACACAGAGGCCTACATCAAGTGATATGTTTAAATTATTTACTAGTTTCTTAAAGAAGCCATTAATTTATCAACTACAAAAAAAATTATGTAGGAAATTCACAAAGCATGTAACTTGTTTAGCATTTTGTTAAATTACCTCTTTACCACTCTTTTATTTCTTACGAAATTGCATTGTCTGGTTTGTATATTTTATGTAACCATACATATCCACTTTTAGTTTATTTTGCTTCTTCACTTAACTTAAATTTAACATAGGTCATATTTGATTGGTTGATCAGTTTTTTTTAAAGAAGAGGTAATATTTTGCTTTTAAATCTTAATAAATCCTTCACTCACCAGTAATTTACAATTGCTTGATGAGATGCATTGATATGCATTAAAACATGACTGCAATTGTGTAGCGATTTTTACATATTTTTCTGTGTAATATCCTAAAATAAATAATATTGCTCTACTCTGTATTGAGACCTCTTTTAAATCAAATGTTACAAATGTTGGAATTGTACTCTATTCCTTCTCATCATACCTGTACGCACACACATACATGCATATATATATATATATATATATATATATATATATATATATATATATATATATATACTTACAGTTTCACAGTTCTATATATAAAACAATACTAAAAACAATGAATTTCTCATTTTATTTCTGGCTTCGGTCAAAGGTTTTTAAGTTTTAAATGTCAGCTTTGCATGTTCAACATACAACACCATGCAAAAAGTAAAAGTACTAAAATCCAAGACATGTTTACAAAATAGTAAGAATTATTGATTGTTTTCTTTTTATGAGTTCATATTTTTATTATCCGTGTATGAGTGCATCATGTACACCAACATCCTATACACACCACCTGTCTTACTGGCTGTAAAAAGAATGGGAAACATAATTGTGGTGCCACTCAAATTAACAAGGCATTCAGATATCTGGAATCACTGTCTTTACAGAATACTTTTTTCTCTCACTGAAAGTCTGCAATTGTTTTGGTCTTTTAGAAATTCCAGGAATGCCATGTCGTGCAGTTCTAGTGATTTTCAGGAAATGATGTAAGAAAAGTCAGCAGAAACTTCAGTACATGCCAATTTACAGATTTTCCTGTGAATGCACAGTTTGGTGTGCATACATGTCCTTTTGTCTGCATCATTATGCATGTTCACACTTGATTACCCATATTTAACACAAAATATATATATATATATATATATATATATATATATAGATAGATAGATAGATAGATAAATGAGTGCCTAATAGAATGCATTGGTTTTCTTGTGTTTATTAGTCTCCTTTTTATCATTCTACCGCAAAAGAAAACATTATTAAGGAGTAAGAACAATTACTAGCAAGATGTACAAGAGAAAAAACTCTTAGCATAGACCTTACAATTACATTTTGCCATTTCAAATGTAAAAATGTGAGACCTTGTTACCAATATAGTACTGCACTTAAATTAATAAAGTCTTGGTACAATTCTATCCGATTACATTAAGCTTAGTCAAACCCTTTCTTTATTTCTCCATTGGTACTTGGTTTCCAGTTATGTGTGCATGTGTATATATATATATATATATATATATAGTCAAACCCTTCCTTTATTTCTCCATTGGTACTTGGTTTCCAGGTATGTGTGCATGTATATATATATATACATAATTACATATATATATTAATTAAAAAGAAGATAAACTGTCAACGTTTTTGGTTGAACTGTGAACTTTTTCTATTTTAAAATATATAATTTATTTTGCATAATATTATGGAAATAATAATTATGGAAAATAGAGTATAATATATATTTTAAAATAAAAAATCCACATTTCAAAAAAAAAGTTTGCGGTTTATCTTCTTTTTAAAATACAGACTTTTCTCTCATTGAAACAACTATAACCTCTTCCCTATATATATATATATATAATTTTGTGTTTGAGCAGCATTCCCTCTTTTGTACATGTTTCATTAAAGATGACTGACTGCCAAGGTACTGCATTCAGTCTTTTTTATTTAATTTTTCTTGTATATGCATAATTTTTTTTTCTGGATATAAAAATGTGTAAAAATTGTCTGAATATTTTGTAATGCCTGAGTGCTTTTAACTATTATCAAGGATGTCTTTTTTTTCATATGTAATTCTAACTGAATGTGTAGATTTTTATGTCTGTATCTAGAGTTATGGGAATGTTTTTTTTATTTTCCAAACACGATCAGCACATTGTGAGCATGTTCATAATTGATGCGATTGAGCATTGCAATAATAAAGTAAAGGTCAACATTCAATAATATTAACTATGAACATGGTCACAATCTTAACCTGTTCAAGTCTCGTGTCAACCATTATCTTCCTGGCATATCCCCATAATAATAAAACGTATTTTTTAATTTCACTCAACAACATGGCCCAAGAGCCATTCTAGGTAGCAGGTTACTGTGTGGTGTTATAAGAGCATAGGAAATGCAAGAAGTGAAGTTCATGAGGTTATGCAAGGAAGATAAGTTAACCTAGACTTGAAGATGATAAGAGTATTTGAGAAAAATCTTGCTGGGAGTCTGTTCCACAAAGCAACAGTTCTTGGAAAGAAGCTATCCAAATGAAACTTACTTCTTACTATAGGAATACAAAAAGAAAGGGATGATTCACACTTGTGTATAGGGCATGGTGGGTTCCAATTATAAATCCCAGAGATAGTGCATCTAAGGAATATAGTTCTTCAGAACACTTGTCATGGAAATAGGGAAACAGCTACAAGAGGCTCGCAAATGTTTCGTCTTTAGAAAGAGGTTTTAGGGTGGAAAATATATCATCACCCACAAAGCTGCATATACACTTTTGTACTTTATCAAGACAGGAACATAAGGATTGGACAGCTTCAGCCCTGATATGGCAGCAATACTCCATTTTTGGTTTGATGTGTTCTTGCTAATCCAGTTGCAGAATGGTTTTTCAGCAATTCTTGGCCTGAGATGAGCTGATCTTGCTGTCAATACTTTGCTTGCCTTTATTCGGCTAGAATATTGCAAACAAATTCCGTTCGATTAATATACCACATTGAAGAAGTGTTGTTCAGCATTCTGAATGAATTTGTTTTTTGTTTTTGTTTTACTTATTTCTTCTACCATTTTAGAGTTTCTTAATCTGCACGCTAAAGAGTCAGATCATATCCAAGAATAACATTAAAAAAAAAACACACTAGAATTCTGACATTAATAAGATGTTTATTCTTCTTTGCTGGACTGAATTCCCATATAGAATGGCAAATACATGTTTGAGAATTCTCTTAATGTTGTAGCCTAGGGAAGGTTACTGAATAGAATAATCACCCGAAGGTTGGTAATGAACGATAATACTTGGTACATGAACAACACATATAAGATTTTCAGCAGTACATAGAAGTAGTAGTCAACTGCTAGAAGTGAGCCAAGTGAATTCCACAATCAATCTCCAACTGCAGACCAACATAGAGTATTTACTACTGTATTTATGTGAATGGGGACCCATTATCATCTGTAGGTATGCTATAACACTTAAATAGTCTCATTTTACTGCAGGTCATATTTATTGTATAAGTAAAGAACATGGGAAATCTTCCTTTTCAAAAGCATGTCTTTCTTCTACTTTTATAATAAAAACTTTGTAATCTATGATGTCACAGGTAGGATTTATTAAACTACTTTACAACTTGTATTCAGTTTAATAATTACACAGATCAGGACTATCCTTGGTAAGATAAACTACATCCACATCCTGGGTAAAACAATACATGTGATTTCTGTTATTTGGTACTGTTTGTGATTTTTTAGCAGCAGTCCATGAGGTTTGAAGAAGTATTGGTTTCACTGAGACCTACACACTTACTCATTCCCTATTTGATATATGAAGAATGGGCAGGTATATTATCATGTGTGTTATGGTCCAGTTCCTTGTACCATGGTAATAGTCCAAGGTAGAACCAATAAAGAAGAACTCGAACACAGGTATGGAATAACACAGATATATTACAAACAGGAATATATACAGAGAAGTAGAAGTGTTAGTATGAACAATCAGGTTTAGTAGAGAGAACAATGTAGTCTCAACCAGTATCACTATTCCAATGTCTTGCAGTAGTTGTCTGAATGCGACTCTGTTTCGAACTGCCTCTGACTCGACTCTTGACTCAACTTGAACTACTGACTCCCTGCCTGCTCCAGAGGTGCAGTATTTATTAAGTATGGAATAGTCCATTATTATTATTATGGGTAAGATCTCATAACAATATGATGATCACATAGCTGACAAGATCACATAACTTCACTTAATGGAGGTGCTTGGAAAGAGAGAATATTTCTGGTTTCTAGTTACTCAAAAAGATTTTATATATCACTATGTAGTTAGTCATCTAATAGTCATTCCTTACTTTCCTTTACCATAACACAACAAAACTGTTCTCTCTTAACCACCTGAGAGACCACTTTCTGTCTTCCATTAGCATGGCTGATGCTAACCTCCAGGAGAGTGACTCATTGCACCTACTTGGGCTAACTTTCTTAACTGACATGAAACGAAAAGACTATATTGAATCCATTGCTAAGTCTTCTGCTAAAAATGTTGGTTCACTGTGTCATGCTAGACAATTTTTCTCTCCAAAATCTGTTTTAGATATCTATAAGTTTACCATTTGCACATGCTTCAAATATTGCTGCCACACATGGTCCAGTGCTCTTGCTATGTATTTAGATATTCTTGATAAAATCCAAAGATAAGAATCAGAAATTTTTGTCCTAACCTGGCATTTTGGCTTCAGTCACTTCCATTGATATAAAGTTGCTTTCCTGAGCCTTTTTATAAATACTTTCATGATAATTGTACAGATGAGCTCTTTGATATGGTATCTAGACTTTATGAATTTAAGCACAGTGCTTGATTGGCAACAAGGTCTCATGATTTTACAGTTGAATTGATTCGATGCAACCATAAATTCTATGTGCAAAAAAAGAACAAGACACTATGCTAGTACTGCACTTAAATTCAAAAATAATCTAGGTAGTATAATGAAGAACACATCCAAACAACTACCATGAAAGTATTTATAGAAAAGGCACAGACAGGCATCCTTACCACGGTGCTAACAAAAAACGTTTTTCTTTGTAGGGGGAGGGGAATAACTATCCCCACCTTTGTTTTTCAACAAATCTGGATAAACAAGCAATGAACTTCTCTATTCAAACAAAAACAACCCCCCACCGTCCAACAACAAAAAAGAAAAACTAGAGGCAATTTACAAATCAGATGAAACGAGATAAAGCATTAAATCAGAATCAAATTATTACCTTTTCTTCTTCTTTCACTTCCTGACCTTTTCTGTCACTTCAACCTTACTGCTTCCTTCCGCTGCTCTTTCTGCTTTCATAAAATCAATCCATCAACCGACAACAATTCAACCAGCCTCTTATGACACATCAGTCTCCAAGCACAAGACAAGTGATGAGTTAACTCAAAACAGAACAAAGAGTCTCCAGGGTCAAAGAAGGGACACTACCTGTTCAACAGCTGGAAAAAAATAGAAGAGCTTTCTTAGAACATTTGAAAGCTTATCTATGAATAGCTCAGTGTATTGAGCTGTAAGTTTAAACCAGCATGGCATTCCTTCCAGCCTGTGGTCAGCAGTAGAGGTATCATCTTTTGTTTGATCAGTGTTAAAACAGCTACAATTGTCACATCATATGAACAAAGACCTTCTCGTTTTCTCAATACATACTTTTTCTTGATATTATTCTTCATTTTACCAATAAATATGGAAATTTCTGATTATTTAAAGGCACTAAATACCATTCATACTTTGGATAGTTGTCAAAACTAGTTATATGATATTATAAACTCTCTTATTCTGTTAGAAACATTTTTACTAATTCCTAACCACTGACAATTCCATTTTGCTGTATCTGCAATGTATTGTACACAGATTAACTGATGAAACTTTCTGAAATAAATTTTAAGTAAAAATAAAAACTATAACATTATATTTTTTCTTAACAAAATATTTAATTTAGTTTTGCAAAATATACCTCATATTAAGTTTGTAAAAGTAGTGGAGTAAAGGTAAAGTCAGTAAGTAATGATAAGAAATGCCAAAATCTTACCTTGGGATGGTTAACACTTTATTTATTTAGATATATCTATATTTTTATTGGATTTTAAATCCAACATTATTTCTTATTACTATAAATATTAGATTTAGTGGGTACACATGATTGAATTAACATCTCTTTTTCTTTTTCTTTTCTTAAGCAGTAAAGTTAATATCAACTGGCGTAGATCAAGATATCCTGCTGAAGGAAAATGTGCATCCTGACAGCATATCTACATTTTCCATCATGGAGAACATTCCTACAGCCAAAGTGTGCCATTATCAATTTGGCAATGAGAAAGCAAAGCTTAATTACTTATTTAAGGAATGCACATCCCTTTTTGGGACTTCTTCAAAATATATATATATGCATGTATGTATATAAGTGAGTGTATGTATATATATATATATATATATATATATATATATATATATATATATATATTAGCTATCTACTTACACTATTTGGACTGTTGTTCTCATGTTTATTGTGATATTCACAACGTTTCAGACATAGTACACTCCAGCCTTCTTCAGGTTGATATAAGCTGGAACTTAGAACTGAACTCTCAATTAGTTCAAGGGGTAGAACATAATATATATATATATATATATATATATATATATATATATATATATATATATTATCATAAAATGACTGACAATTTGGAGATATGCATGATATATTTTATTCAAGATATCATGGGCTATTCATATGTTAGTTATGGTTTTTAGTTTTTTTATCATAATACCTTTATCTGAAGAGATGTCAAAAAATGACTTAAAACTAACAATAAACTGGGTGATAATAAAAATACCAAATTTCAGAATCTGAGAAAACATAACTTCAGAGTTTCACGGTAACCGTCTTTAATATCAGTTCACATATTTTTGGAAAGTTATCTTTATCTTTCCTCAATAAAGTTGCAAAGAATAACCCCCCAAAATGTATGGAATGATGAAAATACTTATCTAAATACTTCAGAAAATTCTTTTAATATTATTTTTTTTTTGTTCTTTATTTTTTATTTATAATCCATATCAGTTCACATATTCTGCTTTCATTGCATATGCCAATCTTACAGACTGACTGATTTTCATAACTATAACAATCTGATAATGTTATCTGTGATAATAATAAATATTCTCTTCTATATATGAGCATTTATCTTCATAAAAAATATATATATATATATATATACTGACACACAACATGAGGTAATGTGGAAATGCTCACAACCTGACCCACTTATCAAAATCTGATCAAATGACAAGACAGAATTTTGGGGGAATCCATTCTTGGGATCAAACAAAGGACTTTTCATTATGCCTTTCTTTTTTATATATATATATATATATATATATATATATATATATATATCCATGAAGTATGTATGAGTAGACATATCTGTTTTTTAAATAGTATATTTCTAGGCTACTGGTATGAGTTTTAAAATATTCAATGAGAGATGTACTTTCATTAATAATGGTAAATGTCTCTTGCTTCACTTTCTTTTCTTGCTCTTTTCAGGTTTTCTCCTTTGGAAAACTTCATATTGACAGGGTTGTTCTTTGATGCTTTTCTAATAACTTAGGTTATTTTGAATATGAATATATATATATATATATATATATATATATATATATATTTGTTATTACTATAAGCAATATATTTAGTGGATACACATGTTTGTGTAGAGATCCTGTTTTAATTGTCATCTACTAGCTAGAGTTTTTGAGAGAAATATGACCTTTGCATCTCCCTTATGTACAGGAAATTAGCCTATAGTCCAGTATACTTTTAGACTACTCAGCCACAAAGTACTGTCATGGTGAAGCAAGGGATATTTACCATTATGAATGAAAGTACATCTCTCATTGAATATTTCAAAGCCCATGCCAGTAGACTAGACATATACTGTTTAAAAAACATATGTCTACTCAGACATCTGTATCCACTAAATATAACATTTATAGTAATAAGAAATAAATGTTGAATTATAAATAAAAATCTATTAATTCTTTATACAGGGTGCAGCATAAATGTTGTTACAAAATTTCAAATGAATTCTACTTCTAAATTTTTTATTACATTGTTGCTAATGGTTTGATACTTGCCCAACAGCAAACTATTTTTTTAGTATTTACTGGCAACAATGTCTATAAAAATTAAAAGAAAGTATATAATTGAGCAGCATTAAATGAACTGACTCCGCCTGAGATTTTTAAAAAACTTGAATTCAATAAAATGTTTATCAAAAGGACAATCAATCAATACAACAACACTTCCTACATTAAAGATAGACTGAGACCAGGATGACATCACACCTCCAAAATGCCAAAACAAATTAAACAGGCTTGTGAAAAAAATCAGGTGTAAACCAAGAAGGTTAATGAGAAAATTAGCTAAGGAAGCCAAAACATTGGGAGATGCAAGATAACCAAGAGACAGCATCTTTCAGCAGCTACAATGAAAAACAGGCTTCAAAGAAGTAAGTATTTGCTAAAATGTATTTGTGCTGGCACTGTGCAAAACATCATCTTCACTGATGAGAAAATGTTCACTGTTGAACAAAATTTTAATCATCGAATTGATCATGTTCTTTCAACAAGTCATCAGTCAGTTTGTGCCACTTCAGGAAAATTCCTCATAAGCCAGAAACTGGATTCAGTTATGGTTTGGACAGTCCTTTCAATAAGAGGAAATTTTCCTCTTGTCATGTCTCAAGGGGTAAAGATCAACAAGGAAATGTACATAGAGGATATCATGGAAGGTGCACTCAGGTCGTAGTGTAATGCCATTTTTGGTGATGAACACTGGATACTTCAACAAGATGGAGTGACAAGCCATACTGCTCATGTAACACAACAGTGGTGCAAAGACAATTGTCCTGGCTTTATCACAAAGGAAAAATGGCCTCTCTCATCACCAGATATTAATGCTATTGACTATTGTCTGTGGGCTGTTCTTGATAATATGGCCTGTTCTACTCTACCCTACAACATTGAAGCTCTGAAGGCAAAAGTGTATGGAACTAGATACCCATGGAAACTGTGTGTGCCACCATCAATGACCTTCTTGAAAAACTTTGATGTGTAATGAATGGTAAAGGGAACCATATTGAACATGATTTTGTGATATCATTTAGTAGATTAATACTTACTTTGTGTTAAAATTGTATGCTGATAAAATGAATTTTTCAAGAGTCATGAGCTTTTTCCTTTGTTACAGTATTTATGTTACACCCTATATATATATATATATATATATATATATATATATATATATATATAATGATTAATGGATTTATTTTAATCTGACAATTTTATTACTTCAAAGTGTTTCCACTATCATAAAGTTTGAAGTTATATATATGTGAGTGTGATGGACTCTCCTGTCAATTTTGATGTATGATAATCCAACAACCTCATTCAGTTTTTATGTGTGTGTTGTATGTGACACTTCAGTCCTGCTAGTGACTGTATAATACAAGTCTACATATTGTGCAACAAGGAAGATCTCAGGACATAGCCACAGAAATATTTGCTGAAACTTTTCACCATTGTCTTTTGACTCTTAGCCGGTCAATACAACTGATTTTAAAATTTCTGATACCACTCTGGCACAAATATCTCCAGTTATTTCTATCCAGGGCAACTCACTCAAAGTTAGTATGAGGCTCATTGACAACTGAGAGATTACTCTTTCGCTTGTCTTTATACCTGAGCCACAACTGTCCAATAGTCCTTTTTCCACTCTTAAGCTGGCTATACATTAGGATCTTAGGTATTGTCATCGCTCATTCTTACAATATAACCAGCCCAGCAAAGTTGTGACTGCATCAGGAAAGTCTCAATTCCAACTTTTTTAATAAATTTAATACATTTTAATACATTTTAATTTTTAATACATTTTAATACTAATACGTTTAATACTTAATTTTATGTTAATTTTAATGTTTTAATGCTAATCTTAATACTAATACATTTTGATATATTTTAATCTTTTATACATTTTTTTTATTTATAATACATTTTTAATACATTCTTAAATTACATTAACATTTCAAGAATTAAACACATGCACAGGCACCATGAGGTAAACACAGTTTACCCACAAAAATTGATATATACACACATACTATTACCATAAAATGGACTTTTGATGTCTACCCAATCAATGAAAATGAGATAACATAGAATCTAACATATATTTAACTACTATGACTGGTGTTGACATAAAAAACGTCCATAAATCACTATACAGATAACCTCCAAACAGAAATAATGCCCACTAAACACATACATATATACATTATCATCTGAATATCATATAGACAAACAAAAATTATGATACACTTATAGACATTTATACATACAGACACTTCTTGAGAAATCAAATGTATATGAAGTCTGCTTAAATCTATTAGATTTATAAATGTTTTCTACTTGTTCTTTATCCTATCACTGTGTCAGATTCCAATCCATATTTGATTTGTATTTGATCCCAATTCAGATATATTTTTTTCTATATACATGTGAAAGCACATGAGATACCCTACCCTCATCAGCCACCAACCAGGGAGGTAACACAGTTTCGGTGCCTAAGGCATAATATCTATCTATCTATATATATATATATATATATATATATATATATATATATATATATATATATATATATATATATATATATTTTCTCTGTCTTTTACTCAAATTGTGGATTTTACTATTCATTTCCCTAATAAATTTGATCAACATGCTTCCTCACTTGATTTGTTTCTTACCTCCACTCCTAACTCTTGTTGAGCTTCACAACACTGTCACCTTGGCAATTCTGATAATGCTGTAGTACCTATTGATATATTATTTTAGTTATCTATTAGACAGAAACCTCCTATTCACAAGACCTCCTTCCATTACCAGCATGCTGATTGAGATTCACTTTGTGACTTTCTTCAAGACACCCCTTAGATAGATACTTTTAAGCTTCCTATAGAGAATTGTGCCAATGAGGTTTCTTCTTGGGTCAAAGACAGCATAAATGCTTTTGTTCTTTCTCAAAAATATCAGGTGAAATCCCAATCTTCTCCATCTTTCATACCAGCCTGTTCAGCCACTCTAGCCCACAGGAATCCTTTTTTCTGCAATACCAGTGTGACAGTTCTGTTTACAACAGACTCCTATTTGTGCCTAAGGAAGGAGCTAAGTCTTTGTTTGCTGAGAGAATGTGGCACTGTACTGCATCTAACAATTTTGGCTCTTATGCTTACAGGCAGCTCTGTCATAGTGTATTAAATAAGAGTAAGTTATCTATTTCTCCTCTCTTCAGTCAGTTTGAGGTGTTAACATCTTCTGCTGATAAAGTAAAATGTTTTGTCCATAAATTCTCTTTAATCTCTGCTCTTGATTTATCTGGAGAATCCTTTCTTAACTTTCCACTGAGAACTGAGTCTCTGTTTAGTGATATGCATATAACCACATCCATGGTTTTGCTATCTTCTCTATGTGGATCTCCATAAATGTGGACCTGATACTATTCCTGTAATATTCCTTAAGAAATGTGCTCCTGAACTGGCACCTGTTCTCTCTAAACTATATAAGTACCTCACAGCTTCTTGCCTTCCTGCTTGTTGGAAATCCTTACTTGTTGTTCCAGACTAAAAAATCAAGTGAATTGTTTGACCCTTCCAACTATAGGCTTATTAGCCATCTACCTCTTTTTGGTAAACTAGTTGAGACCCGAATCAATGCCGAATTGTTTAAACATCTAACAACACAGGGGCTTTTTCCAGACAAGCAATATGGTTTTCATTTCTCAAGGTAAACTGCTGTTTATTAAGGATTATTGTGGAAAGAGTCTATCAAGCTTTAGATAAGAATGGTGAAGCTTGTGCAGTTGCTTTGTATATCTCGAAAGTGTTTGACAAGGTTTGGCAAGCCAGGCTTCTTCACAAGTTGAGAAGTTATGGTGTCTCCAGACAAATTTTTGAACTTTCTTATCTAATTACCAAATGAAAGTTGTCCTGAATGGCCACTCTTCTGGATCTTTTTGTACTAATGCAGGTCTTCCCCAGGGCTCTATCTATTTTAAACAGAATTTATTTATGTCTCTATTTCTAAGATGAGGTATTATAACTATTTCTGCAAATTACATTTTTTTTGCCTGTTGTTCTCATCTTTATTGTCAAATTCATGATGTTTCAGCTGTTATATGTTCTGACCTTCTTCAGTATCTGTTTCTATTTCTGAGATGAGGTATTTTAATTATTTCCACTATTTCAGACTGTTGTCTGAACAATGGAAATTGTCATATTCACAACATTTCAGATGTTGCATACTCAGGTCTTCTTCAGAATCTCTCTCTATTTCTGAGATGTAATATCGTAACTATAGTCACTATTTACATTATTCGGACTTGGGTTTAACAAAAAATATGTTACCTTCTTTGATGAATTTCAGCTTAACATCAAAAAGATAATTAGAGAACTAGAAACAATTATTCTAAAAAATAGACATAATATGTCTATATTATTTAATGAAACATGTTTGAATTTATATATATATATATATATATATATATATATATATATATATTTTCAGACATTTCTATTTAGAATATCTTAAAATAATTGTCGGACTTTGTCCATTTCATAATGTGTGACGTCATTTGTTTACATTTGATACACCATGAGCAGACATGAATGTACATGAGAGATTCATGGATGATTGAAGTTTAAAAGCAGTAAATTCGACCTTGCTAACCGATCAATCCTCTCTGGCGAAATTGGTAAAAGAAGGTCAGGCTACATGATGGTTCCGTATAGGATACAGGTTCGAATCTTGTCGGAGGATGAATCTTTTCTATGAAAATTTCTCAGACATTCAAGCTGGTAAATGTTATTTAATACTGTTTATTATAAACAGAGCATTTACTTAAATATTTGTATCTATAAAAAGAATGTTAAACATAAAAATGTCTTAAAATAATTGTCAGATTTGTCCATTTCATAATATGTATATATATATATATAATATAAAAGGCTCAAACACTAATATTCCATAGTTATAATTTATTACATTGGAATCATAATTTTGATCCAATTCATCAGACTTTTGTAGGTCTGATGAATTGGATCATATTATCAATATATATATATATATATATATATATATATATATATATAAAATACTTTATCAGTTGGACACATGATAACACAATTCAATATGTACTTCTGATGTTACAGACGACTGCTCTGTACAAATTCTGCCTAATTATTCTGAAAGACAAGTATCAGAAATAAACCAAAAGTCTTGAAAAAATAATGCTTGGGATTAACTATGGCTCTGCAAAAATGGTAATGCCATCACAAAGAATTAGATAGCATTTGGGCAATGAAAGATGATCAGCAAATTCCTTAACTAATTTTAGTTCTTCATTGGGTCATCACAAAAATACATTACAGCACGAAGCATCCAAAATATGTTAGAACCGATCAGCAAATGTATTCTTGCTGGTATGCACACTATTGTTTTATCTGTATCGGTAATTTAGCCATTTTTTTTTTTTGTTGGTTTTCTTTTCTTTTCCACTTTTTTACTTTTTAAATTACTGATATATGTCTTCATGAAATTCTTTAATCATTACTTTAAAGGTATAACTGTTTTCAGTTTATTTATTTATTATTCCTGATTATATCATTTTAGGTTTCATTTTCCTTATAATTTTATTACTAGATTTATTCCATCTTATTATTGCTGCGTTTTATCTGAAAACTCTGGGTCAAAACATTCTCCATTATTACTATTATTTTATTACTAGTTTTATTCCATTTTATTATTGTTGATTTTTATCCCAATCATTTGGGTCAATATACTCTTCATTATTACTATAATTTTATTACTAGTTTTATTCCAACTTATTGTTGTTGCATTTTATTCCAACACTCTAGCTCAATACATTTTTCACTATTATTATTTTATTACTACAGGATGATAAGCACTAATTCTGCATCATTGGCAACTATAGTATGCTGTAGATGTGATTTTGCTGGATTACTGATGATTAGGTTATAAATACATTTAACCTCAAAGCTAACCACTTCATCCTACCTTTAAAATCATACATCTCTTATTGGGACATTACAAACTCATTATCTGCTAACTTTATTCAAGTTGGTTATTTGAGCTTTGGATTCTTGTGATTTACTAGTAAAGCATACTTGGTTTGATATTGGTTTCTCTGATTAAAAAGGGAATACAGATTTGATTTCTCTAAGGAGGCACATTTTTTTCTCAAGACTTTCAATCTATAAACAGGTAGACATTAATTCCACTGTTTAAAAAACAGGTATGTCTATTCAAACATGTGTACCCATGAAATATGTTTACAGTCATAAGAAATAATGTCAGAAAAAAAGCCATTAATTTCTTAAAAATAAACCATTCATTGGCGATGAAGAAAAGTGTATTGAATTGTTACATGATACCTGTCCTTATATATGCCAGTGAATGCTAGCAACTGTAACATGATTCTACAGAGATGCTGAGGATAGAATGGACTGAACATGTAAGCAATGACAAGGTTTTAGAGAAAATAGAAACAAAAAGAGAACTTATACTTAGCATCAGAAAGAGAGAGTTGAAATTTCAAAGGTACATAATGAGGAAGGAGGGCTTGGAAAATCTGATACTCACAGGACAGATTGAGTGCAAAAAATATAGAGGAAAACAGTGTATAATATTCTTGATGAGCTTGAGTAAATTGATGTCGGAACAGGGTTTAGAAATAAAGAAAATTTAATTAGATCTGCAAGGCACAGGAAATTGTGGAGAGCCATAATCGCTTCATCCTGAGTTGACACAGCACATGAAGAATATGAAAAGAAATGTTTAAATGTAATTTGATAAGTGTGATTCAAATACAAAATATAATCAAAATAATGAATTACATAAAACATAAAATGAGTAACTAGACTGACAAAAAAATGAAAGAAACTTTCTTTCATCCATTAACAAACTGATTTGTATTTTAATCTATAAGATTCTAATGAAGTAGCAAGTAATTTTCTGGTAGAGAAAACATGAATGCATTTTGCAGATTAAACTATGCTAAATATCAATTAACATTTAATAAATATTTCACTTACTTTTGATTATTTAAAATTGTTTTCATAACTCCTTGAATTTTTGTACTTTTTCTTTATTTTAATTAAAGTGAATTGGATTGAAAACTATGGCACTAAGCAAGACAAACGCTTGGAGAAGCTGATGGAAATCAGTCTTTGGTTTATTCCATTAAGAAAAAATTACTTTTGACAGCACAAATTTTGTTTACCTTAATTGGATATTAATGTGGGTTATTTTTAATTGATTATTTTGTTTTTATGACTTATCAACCTTTTGCAGGTTATTTAAAGCCAGAAAATATTTCTAGATTGTGATAATTCTTTGGAGATAATAATGAGTTAGTGATAAAAGTCCTACTAATTAATGCATAGCTGGTGGGAAAAGAGGTGATTCATACCTTTTCCAATGGTATTTGCATATAAGTGAATATAACAAACCTGATTGAAATTGGAACTTCCCAACTTCCAATTCCGAGCCATTATCCACTACACCACCTGCACATTCAAGCTTACAGCACCTGGTATTCCCAAGTAGTCACCCATCTAGATAGTGACCAGGTTTAACTTTGGTGATCATACAAGAACCAGCGTTTCAATGTGAAGCTTCACACTTCACATGATTCACACTTCTTCCCCGTCATTTGAACAGGAGTAGGGGTTTATATTTTCATTATTTCTAGCAATTTTTAGCAAAATTTTTCTGTTTTTTAATACTTTACTTAGCTTTTGAAAGGTATCTTCTTCTTTCACAACATACCTTCTTATTTCTGTTTCATATTTTCCATCTTCTGTTAAAACATTGTAACTCCACAAAAAACTATATACAGACTATGATGGATAAATTGTCATCTAAATTATGCAAAAGTAAAAATAACACTGATACTTCATTATAACAGATATATTTACCAAAATTACATAAAAATATCTTGAAATAATAAAGAGTGAATTTATTCAATAAAATCGCCATTGACTTCAACCACAGCCTCCAGACAACTTTGGGAGCTCCTGCAACTCTTCTGGACAGTCTCCTTGTTTAATGGTAAATGCTGCCATAATCCTTGCTTTCAGTTCATCTTTGGTGTTACAAGGAATTTTGTTGGTTTCTCACTCAACTGTGCCCTACATATAATAATCAAGGGCATTGCAGTCTAGGGAGTTAGGTGGCCAGATGTAAGAAGTGATGTGATCGAAGATATTGTCTGACAGCCATGATTGGGTTCACCTGTTTGTGTGGCATGTTGTAGAGTCCTGTTGCCAGATACAGGATCTCCCAGCAGCCACCCTCTTGACTCAGAGCAGCACTACCTCTTTAAAGCACTTGATGTAGGCCTCTGTGTTGAATCTGAGGCTCTGCAGGAAGATGAATGGCGGCATAATGTCGTCATTGCTAGTGATCACTCTAAACACTATGATGTAGATTGGATATATCATCTAACTCTTTCTGAATCCTCTGCCCTACCAACAGATTGACACCCAAACACTTTGGCTGGCACTCAAGACTACAGATCCCCAGATCCCATTCTATATTTCTATTTATCCCATACTTGTGAGAAAGCTATCCTCTACCTTTATAGGAGCAAGATTAGACCGAAAATAGAGCACTGTTGCCATATTTGGGTAGGAGTTGCCCAGACCTCACTTTCCAGTGTTGATAGAGTTCAAAAATGTCTCCAAATCCTTGTTGGAGAAGAATTATTTTCTACCCTCCAACCTCTCTCGCAGGTGGGATGTTGCAACTCTCTCACTGCTTTATCACTACAAACATGGAAAGTGCTCAGATGAACTGCATTTCTTGGTTCCACCAGGTCTGACATTCATGGCTAGGACCTGCCTTGCCACTTACATTGTAGCAAGCCACCCACATTCCCCCCTTGAGAAATAAGTTCCATTGAAACAGCTTCTTCCTGAGAACAACTGCCCTATGGAACAGACTCTCAAGAGGATGTTTCCTTGATCACTACAATCTTAACCTGTTCAAGTCCAGAGTTAATTGTTATCTTCCCCTCCTATCCATATGAACTACCCCTAAATGTAACCCTCTACCTTGAGTGGCCCCCAGGCCTTATAAATGGTGAACCTTCGTGTAAATAAAAATAAAAGATGAATTTATGCCTTCCTCATGGTCAGTGGTGTGTAAGTGAATGCAGTATACTTGGCAAGATTTGAACTTAGCTTGCTGATTATACTTTCCTTGTCAATATGTTATTGCTTTTCATAATTTACTGTTTATCAGAAATTAGCTGCAACAACCTGGCCATGAAATTATTGCTTAAGAAACAGATGAAGAGATGGAAATAAAAATGGGAAGATGTGAGGTATGAATCTGAAATGGCCTTTCAGAAATTTAATGTAATAAGATGCCTAATCCTCTGAGGGGATTTACTTGATGTACATCCTATCATCTACAGTTGATGCCTTTGCCAGTTATGACATTAATTTGATATGCAGGACAATGGACCATTGAACAGAGAAAGAGTGGATATGATAAGTGCTCAGTCTGCCAGCCATTGCAATGTGAGTTGATAAGCCTGACACACTGCAGCTATATATTCCAACACATAAAACAGAGATGACAATTATTCACAGTGCTTGGATATTGAAAGTTGATGCATCATTGATTAGGGTGCTGTAAATGTAATTCTCCCCCCACTGCCAACAATCTGCCTGATGAATGGCCAGAAGAGGTACTTAGATGATGGGGAGGGTGAGATTGTGATGATAAAAGAGAGGCTGGCAGCTTTTACTCTAATCTCTCTCTCTCTCTCTCTCTCTCTCTCTCCATTTACTTGTAAAAGTATGTTCTGTCTTGTTTAGTTGCAAGAGAATCCCCTTGATGTTGGCATAAAAGCAGTCAGCAATCTGTCACCTGTTGATGATCACAGGACACATAATAACTGCAAAGGTTTCGCAAAGTGTCTGACAATTTATGTAATTGTGATGAAATGATTTTCATTTAGTGTCTATTAACAGAGATGGACTTGACTTTTGACAGTCCTGTCATCAATTTCATAATCAGTTTAATTTTCTTTTATGTGCCACACCTTTTCCGGACCTGAGCAACCATAGCTTTCCACATTTTCCTATCTTCTGTAGCTCTTAGCAAGCTCATTAGATAGATTAATCAATGTTTCCCTCTGACCATCTTGCCTTCATTATGTCCTGTGTGTATCAAATTCTCCAACCCTTCTTTCCTCTTTTTCCATTGCTCTCCACAACTTCCTATTTTTTGTAGCTCTAAGCAACATTTAGACAAGCTCATTAGGTAAATTACTCAATATTTCCCTCTAATCCACTTGCCATTATTATGTCCTGTGTGTATCAAATTCTCCAAGCCCTCTTTCTTCCTTATGTTCCCCAGAAATTTCAGCTGCCTCTTTTGGAACCTAAATTCAAGTGTCCTTTTCATCTCTATTTTCTTTAAAACTTCCTCATTGCTCACAAGTCCATCCATGGCATTCTCAGCATCTTTCTGTAGAACTACATATCTGTTGCCTCAATACTCCTCTTCATTTGTGATAAAATTGTCCAGCATACGCAGCCAATTACAAGAGCATTGATATTACATAGCAGATGAGCACTCTTCGTTTTCCAACAAAATTTTCCTGTTTCTTAATACTTTGTTCAGTTTTTGAAAGACCACTTTTACTATTCCAATCTGCCTTTGGATTTCGTTGTCACACTTTCATTCATCAGTTATAACACTTCCAAGATTGTTAAATTTCTATACTTACTTGATTTTCACATCTCCAATCTGTCGCTCACATCTTTGACTGTTCCTCCTGCTGACAACTGTACATTCTGTCTTCGTTCAATTGATGCTTAGTCCTTTCTTCTCACTTTCCTTTACTGCCTTGTCTAGGAGTTTCTGCATTTTTTTAAAGTCTGCTATCAACACAGTATCATTTGTGCATCTTATATTATTAAGAATGTAGTCACTAATAATAAAAACTTGAAGTTTTATTTCACTTAAGAACACCTCAAATTTATTTAAACTAGAAATCAAGGCAGTCGTGAATCTATCTAATCCCAGTATCTTTATGCCATGACTAGTATTTTTATCTTTCTTGTTTTTAACCTAAAAGAGTACTGAACTGTTATGTGATATCTGCAGCAAATGTTGGACAGTCTCCTTAAACATGAGGAAGAGACTTGAAGCAACAGAAATGTGGTTCTACAGAAAGATGCTGAAGATACCATGGGCCAAACATGTGAGCAACAACAAGGTTTTGGAGAGAATGGAAACAAAAAGGAAATTTATACTTAACATCAGGAAGAGGCAGTTGAAATTTCTGGAGCATGTTATGAGGAAGAAGGGCTTGGAAAATTTGTTACCCTCAGGACAGATTGAAGGGAAAAGGGACAGAGGGAAGTAGTGATGGGCTTGAGCAGATGGATGGCAGAACAAGATTTGAGAGAAATATCAATCCTTCAGATCTACAAATCAACAATTCGCCCTTGCATGGAGTATTGCTGCCATATATGGTCTGGGCCCTTCTGTTTACACAGGGGTTCTTGATAAGCTCAGAGATGGATATGCAATATAATTGACCCTGTTCTGGCATCCTCTCTCTGTCTTTTTTACAAATAATTTCATGGTAATTGCTCCGAGGAGCTGTATTCGCTGATTCCCAGACTCCATGAATTCAAGCGCCCTACGAGGCTGGCATCCTGCTCTCACCCTTTCACTGTTGAAACCATTAAATGCAGCCGTCTCTTCTACTCTAATAGCTTCATGTCTTGCACCTCTCGCCTGTGGAACTCCCTTCGCTATTCCAGTTTCCCTGAGAGCTATAATCTCCAACTATTCAAATGTAATGTCAATCGACATCTCCAGTTGCCTTGATCTATCCACTATCCTTCTCATCCTTTCCTCTATCACTCCTATCTGATCTTGCTCTAAATCTTCTGTAACCCCCTGTGTCCTAGTGGCTTCCCGCCTTGCTTGGGGTGAAAAGCTTAAAAAAAAAAGACAAAACTTATTAAGAGTTACAAGGAACAGGAAGCTGTGGAATTCCTATGAACACCTACATCCCAATGGGATACAGCATATATAAATTAAGATATTATATTACTTATAAATGCAGATGGATGCAAAAATTGTTTGATAAAGCATGTTACAAAGAACTGTTGGTATAACTTGGTAACTGAGCATATTTGGAAAGGAGATTAGAATAACCCAGAGCTTATACTGGCAGCAAACCACCTGTATACAAAAAGAAAACAAATCCAATAAATATACTAAAATAGAAAAGGATGTCAGACAAGAACATGTCTTCTCATAGGGCTTATTCAAACTTTACAGTGAAGTGATTCTGAGAGATTTAGAAGCTAGACCAGGATGAGCATTATGGTGGAATGGATATCGATTTGAAATAACAAATTGGAGAACCAAGTTCAAATTCCAGTCAGGTTCATTGCATTCACTTATGCACAAATGGAAAGGGTATGAATCCATCTCTTCTCCCTCCAGCTATGGATTGAATAGCAGGAGAGACTGGATTTTATAGCCTTGGTTGGCAACCAGCCTAATGCAGAAAAAAATGGCAGCCTACTGCAGGAAAATGTTCTGCTTAGTCAGTCATGGATCAAAAGAGACATGATCATCCAAGCGTGTATCAGGTATGACACTTAACTGACTGACTGATCAGGATTCATTAATTATTAGGCATGAAACAATAATTATTATAGTTGGTTAAAACATTTACTTGCACACTTTTAGGATTGCATTGTATTCTATAGTTTACATGATTTTCCAATACCACCTTTTATTAAGCCCACCCTGTTTATTGCATATTGAAAAAAAATATAACCCCCTAATTATTAATACCCACCACCCTTTGTATTAGAAATCTATTAGTATGTTCTTGAGAAAGACTTAAGTACTTGTTGTAAGTTGTCCTTTGTAGTATCTGCCTTTAAGAACTCTGGGGAAACTTATAACCCCTTAAATTATTGCCCTATTAGTTGCTTACCTGTTTTTGGCAAAGTACTAGAAGATCTAATCAATATTGAATTGGTTAATCATCTTACTTCACATGGCCTCCTTTCAGATAAACAAAATGGCTTCCATTTTGTCAGGACTACTACCAATGTGTTAATGGCAATCACTGAATCTCTATGTCACGTTTTAAATAAAAACAACAAAACTCAGTCTGTAAATATCTAAAAGACATTCAACAAGGATTGGGATGCTGGCCCTTTCCACAAGTTCAAGGGCAATGGTGCCTCTGGGTAAACATATTTAGCTTAATGTAATGGTCTCTAACAAATTGTATAATGAAGGTTGTGTAAAATGGTTGTGCTTCTAGATCATTTTATATTAATGTGGGTGTCCCCCAGGGCACTATCTTTGGTCCTTCCTATTGTCATCAGTTCCCAACTAGATATTTATGCAAATTACACAACTATTTACTCCTGTCTTAGTAGCAAGTCAAAAAGGTTCGACAAAGTAAAACTGTCAACTGTTCTTGAAAAGGATCTCCAATCAGTGGTTAGCTGGGGCAAGGAATGGCTTGTAAATTTTAATCCCTCCAAAACAAAACTGCTTTCATTTAGTCACCACAGAGAACCTTTTCTGCCTACTATCAGTATGGCTGATGCTAACCTCCAGGAGAGCAACTCATTGAACTTTTTTAGGCTCACATTTACCACTGATATCAAGTGGGGGGATTATATTGAATCAATTTATAGGTCTATTGCTAGGAAAGTTGGTTCACTTTGTTATGCCAGACAGTTTTTCTCATTAGAATCTATCTACCATTCATCTGTGCATTGAATATTGCTGCCTTATCTGGTCCAGTGATCTGACTATATATCTCAAGATTTTGATAAAATT
>CAHIKZ030004489.1:4640000-4650000 GCA_903632075.3 Acanthosepion pharaonis | reverse complement strand
AGTGAAAGAATTAGAAGTGGAGATCAAAGTGGGAGGAAATGCTGACATTGAAGTGACCATTTAGAAAGAGTAAAATAATAAAGAAAATAAAAAGGAGTCTAAGAGAGAGCGAGAGAGAGGGAGAGAGAGAGATATTCTAAAAAGGAAGCATCAGTAATTGAACGAGAAGTTGAGAAAAGGCAAGAATTTGAAGAGAAGGAAAAAAGATAGAAAGCATAAAAAAGAGGAGATAAACAGAAAAAAATAGAAAAAATTTTGAGACTTGAGTTATCTGGAAGAAGCTGGGGTGGGTGAAAAAAGAAAAATGAAAAATACGAAAATGCCTCAATACATGATTGGATGTGAAAATATTTGTTTATTTCACATTCCTGGGTGACGGAGTAAGAATCTTCAAGGAACAACTTGAAATTATGCAAAGTTTTAGGGAAAGTGTTTTCAGACATCAGAAAAGGTTTTCATCATCATATTTCTAATACAGAAAGATGTAAGCATATCAATTTGAAGGAGCTTTGTTAATTAAGAATTAAATATCAGAGACATGAAGAATGCTAAAGTAAAGATTTTCCTTTAACTTCCCTACTAAAGATATACTTTTTTCAATACAGCAAATTCTGTGCTTTTAAAATGGTGTAAGATATCTCTTCATTATTCTCTCACTGTTAGGAAATTCTTCATTTCAAATTTCTGTTAAATTTGATGTTACATAAATTTCTTTCTCATACAACTGTCTGTTATAGTGCATATTTAGAGTTGAGTAAATTTGTTTTTTTTAAAGTGCAGTTACTTTTTTTATTGTTTTTGTTTTTGATATGGTAAATTATTACAGAAAAATTTCATTTTTATAATCATTTCACCCCAATTAGGCAATAATTCCACTAAGATGCAAGGAGATACTGACAGTGAAAGGGAATGAGAAGAATTTAGTGAGAAAGGAGAATAAAAGAACAGTTTTTCATATTTTCTCTTCTCATTTTTCTCCTTAGAACTGAATATTAGTTTTGTTCCTCCATTGTACATAATTTTTCATATTTCTTTAAAACAAATAGTGTTTATTTAAAAATATGCAAAATACACATAGTAATAATAATCAATTTCATTTTTATAATCAGAATGAGAACAACAACAAAACCACTCACAGGGTAACATAGTTAATCCTATTGTCACTGGTGATCAACGTTCGCGCACTGGTAAAAGCCAAATTCAGTGTTTGTCAAAAGGCAAGAAAAAAGAGAGCATTTATATTTTCTTGTAAGGAATTATGAAAACAATGCTGCCTTTTTGACTGGTTGATTTTTTCTTGTAATGCCACAGGTTTTTCAGATAAGTCTCTTTTCTTATGATTGTTTTTCTACATCATTCTTTTTTTTAATAATTTCACCCTAAGCAAGGGGTTACTTGAAGTGAAAGAGAATCACAAAACAGAAGTGAAAGGTTTTGGTTTATTTGGTTTATTTTGTTTTATGACATATCAACCTCAATGGGTTATTTAATGCCGACAAAATTTTTATTGCTGGTAATATTTTGTTTTGTCAAAAATAGGTTTCTGGTAATATATTTCCTTCAAAATTGTATTGATGGTAATAATTTTTTTCCAAAAAGTATTGCTGGTAATAGTTAACTATTTGGCCATAGCTGGGACCCTAACAGGTGCTACCACCCCGGGTCAGGGTGGACCTCGGAACACCAGCAATTAAGAGGTACAGAAATGAAGAGAAAAAAGAATAAAAGAACAGAATTCAGGAAGACAGAAGATGGTATTTGGAATTGCATTTACATTTCTGAACATTTATGTGGCAGAGAAGCAGGAAATGAGCAAGCAGTTCCACAGATGAGTAGTGCAAGAAAAGAAAGTCTAAAAATAGAACATATGGTTGCATCTAGCAGTAAGATGGTGAGACTTAGTTGCCAATTTAGGAGCACACTTAAATTCATGCAGTCAAGACACCAAGGAGGAAAACTCATCAAAACAATTGCCAGGTAAATATTTGTAGATAAAACAGAGGGAAGACATGTCATGTCAGTAAGAAAGTGACTGAAGTTGAGATGCCAGGTCAGGATCACAAGGAGTGACCATCAGAGGTGCATACATAGAAATAAATATATATATATATATATATATATATATGTGTGTGTGTGTGTGTTATAACTGTCTACCATATTAACTTGAGGTATTTGATTAAATTATAGATCCTTTTAGGAATTTTATCAAAATCTTGAGATATATAGTCAGATCACTAGACCAGATAAGGCAGCAATATTCAATGCACAGATGAATGGTAGGTAGATTCTGATGAGAAAAACTGTCTGGCATAACAAAGTGAACCAACTTTCCTAGCAATAGACCTATAAATTGATTCAATATAATCCCCCCACTTGATATCAGTGGTAAACGTGAGCCTAAAAAAGTTCAATGAGTTGCTCTCCTGGAGGTTAGCATCAGCCATACTGATAGTAGGCAGAAAAGGTTCTCTGTGGTGACTAAATGAAAGCAGTTTTGTTTTGGAGTAGTTAAAATTTACAAGCTATTCCTTGCCCCAGGAGATCACTTTTCAAGAACAGTTGCCAGTTTTACTTCGTTGAGCCTGTTAAACTTGAGTTCTACAGGCGAGAAGTAAGAGAAAAGAAATTATTAGAATATAGCTTAAGGTTACATCTATTTATTTACACTGTAAAACGATGAGATCTAGTACTGTATGTAATTTCAATTGGTCAAGGTATTACAACAGTTGCTATGAAAATATAGAAAAGTCACAGTGACTGAAGTTGAGATGTCAGCTCAGGATAGATAATATTACACTCACTTCATTGGATTTTGTTGAGAATCTCAAGATATATGGCAAGAGTACGATGGTGAATGCACAACAGTACAGATGCAAAAGGGGTCCAGGATCCCATATGGACATGGTTTGTCAGCACTAGTTATATCCAGGTTTTTCCTGTTAGCAACAGGACAGCTGAGCATGTCTAGATACAGACCTCTCTGCAACTGGTCAAGATCTGGGTGTTTGTAAGATACCTTATGCTAATAAAAGCAATGGGAAAGTCAGCAGTTGGCAAGACGCAGTGTCTTGTGAATTCAGACATCATGGGCATTTTGTTCCTAAAGTTGCTATGATTCCCAAGACAGTGTTACTCTTGTTACTTCCCAGCTCTCTGCCATCTCTGCCTATTAACCCTGTAGATGATGAGAAGGCAACTGGTTAACTGTTTCTCCCCAATCTCAACATGCTCTTGCCATACATTACAAGTACCAGACCAGATTTGGCATCAATATTCAATGCAAAAATGAACAGTAGATTTATAAATGTACAAAATGAATTCTGGCAAAAAAGTTTATTTTACTTGAACCAACTTTCCTAACAACAGACCTAACAATTGATTCAATATAATCTTTCTGCTTCATGTCAGTGGAAAATGTGGGACCAAGAAGGATCAATGGGTTACTCTCCTGAAGGTTAGCATCAGTTCTGCTAATGTGAACAATAGAAAGAGAGGAAAATAAGATGTCTTTTCTACATTTTCACTTTTCATTTCACTTTAAGAAAAAAACAAATATTCTCTGATAGAAAAAGACTGTGAAAAAGGACATATAGACACTGAAAAGTTAACAGCCTAACCAGGAAGCCCTTCTCTCTTCAAAATTTAATATGTGGTCATTTAGGAAGAGGGTTAAGCCAAGAACTTTGCAGTTAGGGTATAGTGCCACAGCCTCACTACTTTAAGTGTTGTTGCTGTGATTTGTATAGCAAATAAGTTTTTTACAGGAAGGGTTTGTTAGCCTTATATCCAACCAATTTTGAATTCAGAATTGTTGTGCTTTTTCAGCTGATTGCTCATAAAAGCAAGAGAGCCCAGCTGGGGAGAGAAGAGATGGATTCATATCTTCCTTAATCTCCTATTCTAAATTTGCTTCCTCTAAAAAATAAAATAACAGTTTTTACACTATTTACATTGTTTGGACTGTTGTCCTCATCTTTATTGTCATATTCATGACATTTCAGCTGTTGTATGCTTTGGCCTTCTTCAGTTGATATAACAGTTCGAACAATGTAAATAGTGTAAATAGTTACAATATCTCAGAAATACAGACAAAATAATAATAACAGTGATTCTATGTTTCAGTCTGGTCAGTTAAGGTAGATTGGTTAATTTAGTGACATATCGACTATTGTTGGGTTATTTAATATTGAATATAAGTCTAATAGGATATAAACAACTAATAGGTAGGTCGACATCAGTCTGGTTTACCTGGCAGAGGTTCTAACTAGGGGAATTCTCTATGGAGGGTAATTTCAAGGATGAGAGGGGAAAATCTTTTGTGCTTTCTTGTTTTGTATTTACAGAATTTTGTTTATTCATTTTCAATACCCTGGCATTCTATTGAACTTGTTGTTTATTGAAGTATGCTTCATGTAATATAGTAATAACTCTAAGTAGAAGCTTATGAAGCTTTGTTTGACTAATTCAGCTTTTGTGCTGCAAGCACTTACATTATTATAGTAGATGGTTACAAATAAGAGGGGAGATGGAATGTGCTTATTTTATTACCACACTTCTGTTTATTTATTTAATAATTAGTAATGAATTAAAACAAATTACTGCACTTGTATTCAAGTTTAAAAATACATCAACATTTTCCATTGCTATTAAATTTGTAAAACTCCTCTATAAAAATGAATAAAATGTATATGTACTAATATGGAAAAGAATGAAGATATTCAATAATATATACATATTATTTGGAATGCACCTTTTGAGTCTAACAATCTTGGAAAGTAGGGAGAATGACATTCTGAATTACGGTGCAAAGGTTGAATTGGGCAAAAATGGTTGAGAGCCAGTACCCAAGAGTCTGTAAGTATCCACTTGGAAGGTTGCCCCTTTTGTAGGGGGTCTTAATTTTCTGCAGGGTAGTGCTTAATATATTCTAAGACCTTCTGACAGGACGGTCTGTTCATATCTATCTATTTCATTCTTTTCATTATGTCTATCTATTTAACTAATCTAAGTCTGTTCATTATCTATCTATCTATCTATCTATCTATCCGTTCATATCTCCCTCTCTTTCTATCTATCTATCAATCACAGTCTTTTCATTATCTATCTATATATCCATCCATCTATCTATCTAATTCTGTTTTGAGATCTGTTGATCTAACAATCAATCTATCTCTCTCCATTTTTATGTATCTGTTAGTTGATATCTGTCTATTTACTACAATCAGTTCATATTTATCTAGCTAGCTAGCTAGTAAAATTTGTTCTGAGATCTGTATGTCTTTTTCTTTCTCTTTATCACAGTCATTTCCTATCTATCTGTTAAAGTCTATTCATATCTATCTATCTATCTATCTATCTATCTATCTATCTATCTATCTATGTCTGTTCTGGGATCTATATATATATATCTTTCTTTCTCTTTGTCTTCATCTGTATCTATCACAATCAGTTCCTATTCTATTTGTCTGTCAGAGTTTGTTCATGTCTGTCTATCTATCTATCTATCTCATTCTGTTCAATATCTATCAATCTGTTTGCCTATCTGGTATGATAAGAAGCAGTTGAAAAAGGGATTAAGTGGTTAAAAGTAAATAAAGTTGACAACAAAATAAAATGTGCCATATTTGTCAAGACCAGCTCAAGTGAATTAGCATTGAGTAACAAAAATTTCATTGATAAAAAAAATCTAATCTAATCATTTATGAATTATCTGAGAGAATGAAGAAAATTGAAAAATAACAAATTATAAAGAAATGCAATAAAACGTTTCTTCTTTTCCTTATTTTCTCTGTATGAATCATTTTGGTGCGTAGGCATTAAAATTCTTCTTCAAGCAGAAACACATATGCACATTTGAACACATTTCAGACATTCAGACATTTATAGTTGCATAATTTTTAGGATATTTGTATGTGTATCAGTTTTGCAGTATTCACTTTGAACAAAGACATATCTTATTATAGAATGCATTCTTCTATATGCCTTGTCACTTTGATCATAGCTCTCCACAATCCCCTGCCCTTAGTAGCTCTTAATAAGTTTTGTTTTTTAGTTATCTTTCCTAATCCTTGTCCTACCAACTATTTACCTGTTGTGGTAAGAGATACTTACCCCCCTTACTATTTTGAATGGACTCATCCATTCATGATAAGTAGTCCAGTATAATGGGATTGGTTTAACTAATAGGTAATTAGCATAAAGAGAACTATAACTATAGTTCACTAGCAACTTTGAGTGAGTGTACATAGGATATCTACAGTTACGAAGTTTGATTATCATAACAAAATGGTATCACCTCACAGAGCTCTGTTGAATACAGGAGAACCTGATAATGTAAAGATTTAGATAAAATGCTTTGAGGAATGTGCCAGAATAAAGAAGTTATGAGATGACCAAACACCTGAAGAACAGAAAGAAATCATGGATCTATTTTTGGCCACTGCAGGATGCGATTACTCTATTAATGAAAACATATGGTACAAAAGAAATAAAGAAAATTAGCCAGGAAAAGCAAATATCAGAATGCAAATAGGATACAAAAGAGTATTAATATGTAACAATGGTAAAAATATTGTTGCCCATCTAGACCAGTTAAGACCGAGCCAAAATTACAATGAAGTACAAAGCGAAGCTAGTTCGAATGACTATGTAGATGAACAAGAAAACAGGGCAGAGGAACCAATGGACAATCAAAGTTCTTCGGGAGACTCAGAGTATAAAACATGGGACACTGAGAATAAAAGAACTAGATCAAGGTCCTCCATGACAAGAAATACTCATGAAACCAGTGAGAGAGGGAGGGAATGTAGGAGAAGCCATAGATCTACGCAGGATTCAGGGAGATGTAATGGGATTGGTTTACCTAAGAGGTAATTAGCATAAAGAGAGCTATAACTATATCTCACTAGCAACTTTTTATCAGTGTATGTAGAATATCTACAGCTACTAAGTTTGATCATCACAACATCCGGGGTAATTGTCTAGAAAGATGAAGATAATACTATTGCAGTGACTCATCTAGATGAGTATTGAATATTAATATCATGACTGACTCTGTCAAGTGTTGTGTCTTGCAAAACTCTACCTCACAATATTACCCAAGCTCATTAGGTAGGGTATGCACTGTTTTCTTCTATCCCTCTCTTCTTCATATATATATCAAAGTATCAAATTTTTAAACCTTCTTTTCTCATTATGTGCTTACATATTCAGTCCATGATATTCTCAGCATCCTTCTGTAGAACCATATTTTTGTTGCCTCATGTCTCTTCTTCATCTCTGATAGGATTGTCCATTATTCATTAGCATATAGGACTGCTATACAGTACTATACGGTACTCTTTTCTTTGTTCCTAATGAAATTTTCTTGTTTCATAATACTTTCTTTAGCTTTTGGAAGGTAACTTTAAATGTCACATAAAATATGAACACATGAAAACACACAGCATAAAATTTGAAATAAGAAAACATTCTTCGCATGTCCCTCATTCCTAAATGCTTTCTGATGAAGCTAAAATAAAATTAGTGAAACATATCAAATTTATAAAGGTTTTTGTATTTATTTCTTATTTAATTATATATATATATATATATATATATATATATATATATATATATTAGAAATAAGTTATGTTTTTTTTAAAATGATGTTCACCCTGTACAAGGCCCAAGAGCCACTCGAAGTAGAGGTTTACAGAATAAGAAGCACAGTTTATGTGGATATGTGGGGAAGATAATGATAAATCCTAGACTTGAACAGGTTAAGATTGCATTCATTGGGGAAGCATCCTCTTGAGAGTTGGTTCCACAAAGCAGTGGTTCATTAGAAGAAGTTGCTCAAATGGAACTTACATCTCACCAATGGTATACAAAGTTAATGAGGGTGGTTCACTACAATGTGTGTGGCATGGAAGTCTTCGCTGTGAAGGTTAGAACTGGTGAAACTAAGGAATGAAGTTTTCCTGGACACTTTCCATAGAAATAGCAACTGGTTAATGTGTGGCTTGCATTGCTTTCCTCAGTAGGAAAGGTGTTGTAGAGCAGAAAATAATTCATTACTGAGAAGGCCACTATCTGTCTATATTTCTGAGATGAGGTATTATTTACACTATTTACATTGTTCGAACTATTGTCCTCGTCTTTGTTGCCATATTTATCACAATGTTTCAGCCATTGTATGCTCCGGCCTTCTTCAGGTGGTTAGAATGTTGAACTGAACCCTTTATTTTGCTTGCTGGCGTAGACTGTTCTAGTTCCACGTGCCATGTTTAAGGGATATCAGTTATCTCCTGTTAATTCCCTCTCCAAGTTCTCCACCACCTTAAACAGGTATTGAACTCACACTCTGTGTCCTGTCACTGGAGCTAACTAACACCTTTATCCATAGCACAGTGGATTCCAACCACCTGAAGGAGGTCAGAGCATACAACAGCCGAAACATTGTGATAAATATGGCAACAAAGATGAGGACAATAGTCCAAACAATGTAAATAGTGAGAAGGCCATATAGATACTTTTCGATTCTATTGAAACTGGACAGCAGTACTCCATTTTTGACCAGATCTGGCTCTTGTAAAGGTAGGTGATAGCAGAAATCAAGTACTTACTGGTGCAGTACAGGGGACTGACCAGTTTCTCTCATTTTTATCAATGGATCATATATACATAAGGTTCAACGTCTTTAATCCAGCACCCTTGGAACCAGGCTACTGCCAGACTACAGAAATCACCCTATGTCAACAGAGTCTTGCCAGCTCATTCCACATATATATTGCTGTACTACCAAAGATAAAACAAAGCTTAAAACTGAAAATAAAACAATCATTAATGCTTCCAAAAAAGGGTTTTATTGTTTCATGTAATGCAAAGGCTAAAAAAAAGTATAAAAAATAATATATATTTACTACGCTGAATCGATAAATATAGAGTTATATATAAAACATGAGCAAGACCATATCACCAAAACACTCTGCTGCTGTTGTCTTCAGTGAAAAGTTGTAAACATGTGGTACTACTTTCATAGCCTACAACAAACAAATGGCAGTTGATTGAAAAAAGTGCCAGACCATGGGATTAGGAGACTATGGAGTACCAGATTAAAGAGGTTGGACTGTATATACAATGTATTCATTTTATGTCTATATGTTGAATAATATTTCCTACAAAAATCTTATGTAAAAAAAAAAAAATTATCACATATTTTGAGGAAAATTTATCACAAAACCCATTTTTATTTTATACAAATCAGATAACTTTGCACATATTTCTTTATGCAGGATTGACTGATTTTTTTATGAAAAGAATTGATTGCGTAAAGGAAGAAGCATCCAGAAATTTATCCAAAAAATGAATATCTGACATAATTCATCCCCCACTTGGAAAAGTCATCAGATTATGCACTTGCACATATGTATCTAACATGTGTCATTGGTATTTGTCTGCGAATAGCATACATGCCTAAAAAATAGAAAATATTTGGCTGATGGTGCTCAGAGGAAGTAATGAAATATAGATGCATATTTGTATAACATCTGTGTATGTGCATTATTAAATATTGCATTATCTGCAGCCAAGGGTAGATGCCTGAATGAACATCATTCAAGTCAATACTTAAAAAGTATATTGGTATGCGAATATCGAGGTTGGATATATGTTTGAACAAGTTGATTAGATGAGCGAAGATACATTTGAAATTCTTTTTTTTTTGTCTCTAGATTTCTTCTGAGATTTACACCTGATCACACATATTATCTAGAGCAGGGTTTTTTTAAACTGTGTGTCCTGACCCTTCAGTGGGTTGTGAGATAAATAAAATGGGTCACAACAAAAAAGTAAGAAAAAAAAAATATGCATGTGAGATCAAAATGCAGAATATAAACAACTTTATATGTTGCACAGCACTCATAAATCATTGCTTGTTTTTTACCAAGCTTAGCTTGTATCAAATTTTATTTTTTTAAATGTAATTATATATAGTCAATGCTCATTGAGTATCTTATTC